>JAOUQT010299560.1:0-16258 GCA_025769995.1 Xyliphius kryptos | reverse complement strand
GTGTATATATAATATATATATTATTATTTATATTTTTTATACTATTTATATTTTATATTTATATTATATTATTTTACGTTTTAAAACACCTCTATGACACTGGTGGACTGAATAATCTAATTAAAATTATTTTATAATCACTAATTGGTTTGCATGTTTGCCTCAGCACTGGGAATTCCCGCTTCGAATTTCGATCTGTGTCGGCGTGGATATCCTCCGGGTTCGCCAGTTTCCTCCCACAGTTTAAAAGCATGCATTCAAATACATGCTTTAAATTGCCCTGTAGAGTGTGTTTCTGTATGTAGCTGTGTGAGTGAATGTGTGCCCCTTTCCTGGGTGAATCTGCCTAGCGCACGAAATGTTCTCCAAACGAAATGGCTTTTTTTTTTTGTAAGGTACGCCTCTATTTTGTTTATTTTATACTGTTCTTGCTGGTGGATGAATTGAATCACACAGTGACTAAAAAAATTCAAGTTTTTTAAAAGTTTATTCAAGTTCATTCAAAATTTAATTCAATAGCGCTTTTTATATAGCACTTTTTTATAAAGTGAGTTGTCACGAAGCAGCTTTCATGAAGAGTTTAACGCCTAAACCCCAAAGAGCAAGCTAAAGCAATAGTGGCAAGAAAAATCTTCCTGTAATTTTCCTTTTTTTAAGAAGCAACCTTGGGAAGACCGAGGCTCAAAATATAGGTAGAATCCTGTAAGCGCTGATGAATAATTAATGGATGACCAATATAAACTCTGCAGCAACAAAATATACCGTGCAGTGGGTGTATAATAAAGTATGTATGCATTTATCTAACTAAATGGCATGGTTATCACAAATTACATCATTAAAAAGACAATATGCTACCTACCTACTTTTATATTTATATTATGTTCTCTCATTTGTAAATCGCTTTGGATAAAAGCGTCTGCTTAATGACTAAATGTATAATAAATTTTGTATTTATTAGATCTTTTTCCCCCCACACACCTTGGCCTTTTCATCACGTTATAAAGTTTTATATTTAATTTAATCAGGCTATAAGATTTAGTTCCAGAACTTTTGTGGCTTTTGCATAAGTTTCAATTAAGCTTTCCAAGCCTTGCTGCCAATGAGTGGTTTGCATCTTGTCTATATGTCTATGTTTTTGCTCTCAGAACAGTGGATTGTGATACCTTTACATCTGACTTTTGGAAAATTGAATGTTAAATCGTTTTGTTTTTAATTGAGTTTTTATTATTCAGTTATTGGTCAACCAATTTAATGGCTATTACATGTTAACTGTTATTTTTTTAAGATTCTAAACAGCAAAAAAACATGATGGCACAACTTCGATCTACACTATAGGGAATTCTCGATCCATTTTGGCTTGTGTAAAACAATCACGAAATGTCCGTGCCTTTTGGTTTATTATTAAATGTCAACTTTCTAATCAAGTGTGTATATATGTTCTATAGGCTTTATTCCATTGGTACAGACACTATAATTTTGGCCTTAAAGATCTCTGCTGTTCATTGCTAATGGTTGATGCTAATCCTGATCTTGGGAAAATGCTTGCCTGTCATCATAGATATATAAAAGGCTGCTGTGGCAGGCCACTGGAATGCTATATAAGTAACATACGTACGTGACTGCACCAAATGTGAAAGTGAAAAAAAAAAAATTGGGGGAGAAGCCATTTTACCTCCGCTTCATCAGGAAAAAATTCTTGTATTCAAACCATTTGTAAGTCCAACCTTTTGTTTAATATTGGGTTAAAAAGATTTACTGGCTCAGCAGCAGAAGTATGAACTAGATGGTATGACGAAGTCAAAACCATTAGGTTTTTTTTTTTTTTTTATTTAGTTTTTTTTCCCCCTCAGTTTTTATCGCATTTATCAGAAAGACCTACATTATTTGGTACACTGTGCACTTGTCCCAAGTTAGCTTTTGCAAAGCATAATTACAAAGTTTTTTTGACATTCTGAAATTAAAGCATTACCTCAGCCGCAAATGGTTATATTTAATTATTATATGTTTTAAATCACAATAAGCCTAATAGGAAAACTTAGTAACTCTAGTAAAAATAAGCATCACAGTGGCCACACAGTAAGAAAACCATGGCTTTAGTTTTTAGCATTGGCTTTTCTGGTTTCCTTTCATGGTCCAAAGACACATTGATAAGAAAAATGTTTTTTTTTTAAATGTGTTTTTGTCTTTATGAATGGAGAGAGTCATTTAATGAGTAATTTACTTAATATTAAAGTTCAGCTAAAAATTGTAAATAACAAACATGATTCCCACATTCTGATTATGAAAAATTAATACACAAATGCCTTTTAGATATAATTTACAAGTCATCAAAAAAGATAGTTGCATGTAGTGGGGGAGGATGGGAGGAGTTGCTATAATTTAAAAAGGCAGTTGTTTATTGTTGTAAAGCATGTATTTATTTCTCAGTGTAGAAAATTGTGGCTAGGGCTGAGCCAGGCTTCTTGGGGTAATTACAGAGGTGGAGACTGCAGTTTACCAGAGCAGCACCTCTTAGGAGCTCATTCTGTGGCTTTAGTTTACTTCAAAACACACATGCACGATTGCATACATGCACTTGATCCGGAATACATGAAATGGTAAATAGTAACACAGTTGGATGGCACGCGATATTAAATTGGAATTCTCTGAAATCAAATTAAGAGAACACTAAAATAGCAATAGCAAAATCTCAATGAATAAAATATTTCATTTGAAAATGTTTATTTAGTAGATAATGGAATACAAAAATGATCAAAGTGGTAATCAAAATTATTATCCAATGGAGGTCTGGATTTGGAATCATACTGAAAATCAAAGTGGAAAATCAAATGACTGGCTGATCCAACTTCAGTGGAAATTCCTTAAGACAAGTTAAAATGATTAGTGTGTGTGGCCTCCACGTGCCTGTATGACTCACTACAACACCTGGGCATGATCCTGATGAGGCAGCAGATGTTCTGTCCTACAGCCCCCTCCATGTCTCCTGGTATCTGCACCAAGCTCTGGGCACTGTGCTGACAGACACAGCAAACCTTCTTGCCACAGCTTGCATTGATGTGCCATCCTGAATAAGCTGCACTACCTGAGCAACTTCTGTGGGCTATGGACACCGCCTCATGCTACCTCTAAGTGAGATAATAAAATTGACAAAATGACGAAACCATCAGCCAGAAAGGATGAGAACAGAGAAAAGGTCTGTGGTCACCACCTGCAAAAGCACTCCTTTATAGGGGTTACATTGTTAAGTGCCTGCATTTTTACAACAGCAAGTGAAATTGATTCACAGTGTTGCTTCCTAACTGGACAGGTTGATTTCACAGAAGTGTGGTTAAAAAGGAGTTAAATTGTGTTGTTTAAGTGTTCCCTTTATTTATTTATTAAGTAATTTTTTGACCAGTGTATATAATAAAAATAAATAAAAGAAAACTTTTCAGAGTTGGAAAAAAAATTGCTGCAACACCAAACTAAGAAATCATAGTATTGGATTATTACAATGACAAATAAATAGCCTACATGTCACAAACTTGTTAGTCTGCTGAGTCCAGCACTGGAAGGAGTTCATCCTTCTACTGTTCTAACTTCTACATTATCCTTGCCGACAATTTACGTCCATATTTTGGTCTATTTACTGGCATTACATCACTGATCTAAATGACAACAAAAGATACCAGGATTAGGACTGAGTGAGGTTTAGGATGTGTGGAACGTGAGGCGGATATGCTGGGAGCTGAAGAAAGGGGTCTGCAACACACTGGACTGGGCCTCAGTGTTGGAATGCACTAGTGTGTGGGGATTAGAGCCCAGGAGGGGGAGGAAGAGGAGTAGCAAGCAGCTGGATGAGGTTTTCAGAAACAGGCCCGATTACTTCACAGTTCATTAATCATTAACAGAAAACCCTCTGCTTTTTCATAGGCACTCAGTCCATCCTGCCTCTTAAAATCTACCTTATCTTTAACCAGTGGATGAATGAAACAGTCTATTTAATTTTCCGTGGTATAATTGACTTAATGTTCTAACAAACACTACATATTTAAATTAAAATTTAAAACAAAGCAAGTACATAAAGCAAGAGTTTCTGTGAAATCGTGTTTTTCTGCTTTAAGACCAATTCATGGTAAGGCCTGGTGACAAAGAACTGGTCAGTACACCCTGTGGCTCTAAGGAATAGAAGTGCAAAAGGTTTTGGTCAGACGACTTTCTCCATTTTCCCCACATTGTGGTTGAGGATAAAAAAATAAATAAGTGAAAGCAGCCTAAAACCCTGGTATTAGAAGAAAACAACCTGTTTTAATTCATCACATATAACACTAGTAAAGAGTTAATCATGTTTTACCAAAAACCAGAACAACATTTTGACTGCATTATTCCACTGTATTTATGAACATGAACAAATTTGTTACCACAAAATATATTGTTTTAATTAAAAATGATGATTAATGAATGCTTTAAATACAGAGAAAATTAAACCACAGGGAGGAAGGGAAGAAAAAAATAATTAATTAATTAATTAATTAAAAGGAAAAAAAAAAAAAAAAAATTTCATTCACACCCATACTTTTATAGAACTCGGGTTCTCTAACCATATTGTTCTGTTATTGTTCATTTTGCTCCTTGTATTTAATAAACTTGTCAGATAAACCTGAGACTTGTGTGCTTTTTTAGATTAAAAATTGTAAACATTCAACGTATTACTGTCCAGCACAGAACCTTCAACTGCGATAGCACTGACAGAATGACGAAGGTACACATCTGAGTAAACATTTTGCTCCCAGCCACTGAACAATGAATCGCACCTTATAAATTACACATATGCAAAATCATTACTGAAAGAACAAACAGTACAAAAGGTACATACAAATCTAACTAAATGTCCGACATAGGAATGTAATAAACCGCTACAGCTATTTTTCAATTTTCACAACTATCGTAACTGGTGCTCCTACCCACAGAATTAGATTTGCTAAAAAAATAAATAAATAAAAATAACTATGGACATGGAACACCTTAAACAAAAAACATAATAGTTGTCTGGCTCTAAAACTTCTGTTCCAACCTATTATGTTTAAATATTAATACATTTTTAATAATAGGGATGTAAAAAAAAATATGAAGTAAACGTTTGGGGGTTTAGATAGCACTGATCTCTAATGCATTTTAAACAAAACTTGAGAAACCTGGACAAGACCTGGAGAGTTGCACATTTTCTTTTTTCAGCCTCACTCCCTTGACAGAACTGTGTCCTAATAATATTTTCAAATTGAGCACTTGCTGGAAATGCAGCATAGGGTTGTGTCCATGTGGGCTGTGGTTAAGATGTTTGTTATGCTTATCTAGTATTTAAATCAGGTTGCAGCTTATACATAATTGACATTTCTGACAGAATGAACACAAAAAAGACTAACTTTGACCAATTTACAATTTTCTTCACAATTAAAACAATTACACTCAAATAAGGTGCAAACAAAATGCAAGTTGCAGTGAAGTACACAGTCACACAAACAGAACAATCTAGTATTTAAATCAGGTAGCAGCATATTTTATAAAAATAGATGAAGAAAAGAAGCAGATGTCTTCAACAGGATACTGATCCAAAACACACATCAGAATCTACAATGTTGTACCTCACATGATGTCAGCTAAATGTTTGGCCCAAGCCCTCACAGTCAATAAACATACTTGTATATAGTTGTATGACAGATTAAGAACCAACTGTAAGGAAAAACTACTCAAAATAAATGTGATAAGGGATTAAAAAGTGTTTAGGCTTCTTATAAGGTCAGGAATCCGAAACTGTTGCCAATGTAAAAACTGACAATCACAGGCATTCCAGATCAACCAAGATCAGGTGGATAACATTTCAGTGTAATGGTTCTACACCATTGTATAAAAGAGGGCTATAATTACTGAAATGTTATTTTAAAACAAATATGTGCTAGAATATCAAGTTAACTATCAGACAAGTTTTAAGCATCACATCCTGAACAAGTCCTCCTAACAAGTGTGCATTGTTAGAAGTATTTATTTCACAAGTAAAATAAAATAGGGTTTTAAACAAGGGGTAGCTTTGATCGGTAAAGAGTTCCCTGGGCCCCTGGCAGCTTTTTCGCTGCTATGCAAACATATTGAAGTGGCCCAAAGGCCACAGTAGCCATGCTATCTCTCGTTTTCCAAACAATGCTGGGCAATTATTCATTGAAGCGCTCACAGCAAACCTACCAAAAGAGAATGCAATTTCACGGTCTGGATAGTGACAGACAGCAGGCCTTGTGTTTAAACTCATCTGCAGTTATCAGATTTTGTAACATCTATTGAGTTTAAACTACTTCCTTAATTAAAGATGCTACAAAAAAAATACAGCAAGATATTCTAAAACATTTGAATCAAGTTGTTATAAAATATTGTACATTGGCTAGGCTCACGTTCCAAAAAAGGCAAACTTGATTACCATGCTGAAACTGGACTTTGCTTCAGTAAATATATCTAAATGTCAGTGGTTTCAGTTAAACAGGGTAAATAAAACCATGCATCAGTTACCCAATGTATAAGCATTTAGGTCCTGATACAACAATTAGTTTGTAAGACCTTAATATAATATTAAATTTACTTTGGTTGCAATTACAAAGTAATTTATTAGAAACAAATCAAATGTTCAGACATGCCACATTTCACCTTATTCCAAAGGCTGAATAACCTGTGGTGTCTACAGGGTAGATGAGAAAAGCTACAGCGGGGGATGGGGACTAATCTTAGAGCCCTTCTGTGTATTCAGGAGAATTGCATCTGAATACTAATGCCTTTTGACTGATGCATCCAGAGTGAGTGAGTGAAAGAATGAAGACTTATTGTGAATGATATATAAAAAGTTAAGTGTAAAGTTTGTATAATGGTACAACTATTGCAAGTAACCATTGAAGCAAAAGTTTTCAAAAAGTTAACTATCTTCTGGAGATATATAGACAACAAGCTAGCCCATTCAGAGAAATGAGGCTTTAGCAAAACAGAGAAGAAGGGAGTGGGGACATAATGAGAAAACACTGATGTTTCCTCAGCTGAATTCAATAAGGTTAGAGCACAGCACAAAGTGAGAACAAGGTTTCCCATGAAATACGAGCTCCAATTCATCACCATGTGTCTTGCTAGAATTAAAGACTAGTATGCTTTATTTTATTTTAGATTTAGTATTGACACCACTTTAAACATGAATTTACAGCACTGCTATGCAATGAAGTTGGGGGTTTGTAGTACAACAGACTGCAATGCACCTAAAGCAGCTCACCGGTTCAACAGTCAAAACTTCTCTATTTAGAAAGCTGCATCAGTATATAAAAGGCAGCCATGGGGGACAACACTGATGTAGGTACATATTTAAGTGAACTGCAACAAATGCAATAAAGTTAGAGGCTAATGATTTAGACCTGCCCCACTTCCCCAAAAAATGTTTTGAACAAAACCTTAATAAAAATTCTTACTAACAAAACATGCTGTAATGACAAATTTAATAGGGGTTTTAGGCAGTCAATGTGTCAGCAACTAATGATGTGAGTAAAATTTTCAATAGTTACCCTTTAAAGCTCAAGATCTATTTTCTTTGATGACCCAATCACATGTCTTAATTTACATTTAGATATGTATAGTCATGTAAAAAGTACACCTTTTCTATGTTTCATGGCTTTATGCAAAAGAACAGAATTGAAAATACCTAGTTTTAAAAACCTCTTAAAGGTTTATCTGCAATTACTCGAGAAAAAACCCAAACAACATATTAGCACAACAAACTATACTGACTATGAAGCATGGAGGAGGAAGGGTGGTGATTTAAGTCTTTTATGGCTACAGGACCCAGGTACCGTTATTATATTATATAACACACACGTACATATATATGTATATATACACACATACATATGTATAAAATAAAGAAAAGTTATAGAAATCAAAAGTGTGTATCCACCCCACCCAATTCCTGTATTTAGAGCTGTCTTGATTATGAAAGTTGTTTTGGCAAATTAAATTACAGATAATCTCCCACAATATTAACCTTAACTTTAACAGCACGAATATACTTTTTAAAAAGCATTCATTTATTTATTTGAGTATATGGCGTGATCTAATATGAAAACCAAATGTTCGGGTCTAATTCATATTAAACACAGAAAAACATTTGTGAGCTTTAAGGTTAAAGGCACACTGTATGTTAAACAGCTACGAAAGTCATTTCATTAAAAAAATAAAAATAAAAAATAAAAAAATAAAAAAAATCAGCATAAGAACCTTAACATTATAAAATTACTAAAACTTACAGATCATATTTATCATAGTAAGAAAGCAAAAAAAAAAAATACTACTTGCAAAGTTTTGCAGTTATCCTTTATGGTGCTTTGCACTGATATGAGTGGATTAAACATACTTTTGTTTGCGTTTTCAAATGACTTAATAATCTACCAATCAAAACTGTGGGAAATTTCTCTAAGCACCAATGATTGATTAATGGATGTCTAAGACAAACTGTGCAGCAAACAAATGAGCTTTTTTTCTTGGAGTAATAATTTTGGATTCTTTTTTTACAGTGCGTGGATAATTAGCAGCACTGCTACTCCAAGAATACTAGTGCCATTGTGATTAATATTGTTATTAGGTGATTGTAGTTATTTGTGTGATATGTCTATATGCATAATTTGAATATAAGAATGAAATAAAATTCCAAGATTGTATTACAATCAGACATTGCTCCTCCTGAATTTACAAATATTAAACACATAATTAACGGTGATTACGTGTATAGTAGGCATAGTATAAGGGTAATAAAAACTTGCCAGATGTGGCAGGTCTGGCTAAAAAAAACATGAATGTAAAGTTTGCAGGGATGTATTTCAGGACTTCCATGAATTCAACTAAATGACAAACTGAATCAATTTTAAAATATCCCTTACAAATACTTTAGACAATCAGCAGTAATACATGTATTACCACAATCAATGCAATAGTATCAACTTGACAGTTAAATGGTAAAAACAAAAAAAAGACCTGGAATGTGTCACGATTATCTGGCTCCTAGACTGGTGGCCTTGGAAACCATTTCAAAAGGCGCCTTAATCAAGGCCATTCATGGGGCAAAGCCATGGAAGAATCTCCTCTTACATTAGAGGGTGAAGTTCCAGGCAAGACAGCGTACATATTCATAATGGGCGATTCCAACTACTCCAACACATTCTCTGTTCCAGACAACTCAGTCAGTTCTATTCTCTATGCACTCCAATCCACATCCACAAACACAGTTTTGCAGCACATACCCCTCTTAAAAGCCTCAATCTGTGGTTGGAACAAATGTATGTTTATGCTTGTGAAGCTCAGATTTCACAGCATTTGCAGAAAATCAAACTAAGCAATATTTCATCACAACACCAAAAAAGATACTCAGCTCAAAAACTGAAGGCAGCACAAAGTTACCAGAATATCTCAAATAATTACCACATATTTAAGAAAAACATTTACTAAAGAGTAAGGATTCTTGAAACAAAGCACAAAATGTACAAATCTTTAATACACCACCAGTTGTTTAAACATTACACAAGGGGGCCCTAATAAGCAAGCCATAATATTCATACATCTATCACAGTTACAACTTAAAGGCTTTTTATTAGATTTTAGTTTTTAGGAAAAAATACAACATGTCCCTATTATTGGGGTATACATTATGTAAAGATTATAAATTTTTATTTTAAAACACTTAAACTTGCACTGAGTAGAACTATATAAAAATGTCAATGTGACCATAATGTCAAGAGCACATTATATTTAAAATATATAATCTCAATATGATTATGAAGCAGGTTATTGGTTTCAGCAGACAAAAAATAAGTCAGTTTGAAGTGAAAATAAATCGTAATTAGTAAATTTTAGACAATTCCATGGTCAAACAATAATACAAATTTGTCTAACCAAGTGCACAGGGAGTGTTAATTTCAGATCCACTCGTACCTGCTTTGTAGTGTTCGTGATCATAACATCATCAGGAAACAAACCCTGCAGATAAAGATTAACTGCAGCATGTTATAGTAAAAGTACCAAATTCAATATGGTAAGTGGAACAGAAAGAATGGACAATAGGTGTAAATACAAATATTAAACTAACTAACAGTTTTCATCTATTTGTACCAAAACTATATAAAAAGAATTATCTAAGCTCCAGGGTGATCTGGAACAAGAGCAGCCCATTCTGCTGTTTTTCTGCTTAACAAACAAGCACAGCATATTTACAAATAAAATGCATCATATGATGGATGGGTGGCATAAAAGAAATTTCAATGATTAAAACAAATTAAATAAAGCTGGATTCCTGATGTGAATAGCTCAGTTTTCTTTTACAGAAACATGATCATCATCAGTAATAAATATTCATACCACAGTGAACCAACACAATCAATGTTTCCAACAGAAAAATAATAACCTACTCATTTCCTTCCTATGAAAACTGCCACACTTCACTTGGTGCATGTGCTGCCTGATTCCTAAGTTTATAGGCTGCAGAAAGATGGTGGCCAGAAAGACAGATAGTCTAGCAGCACCAAGGGAGAAAGTCAAGGCCTGATATTCAGCCTTCTGTGCCTGATAGTACCAGTCTCCTTTAACATTCCCTACTGGAGCTCAAAGACCTGCACTGTGTGCTTAATTCAACGCCACAGGGAGCAGCCTGACCCGCCACATTTGCAGTCCTAGCACCAGCACTGCCCTAAGAAAAAGGGCAAGATACATTCTTTAAATTCACAACTGATAAGCACCTTTAATCCACACAGATAAACCTCAGATCTGAAAGACTCTTTAGAATGCTGAAGTTTGATGGTGTGACAGGTTAAACACCCCTGTTATGTTTAGAATACATTTATAGTAAGATCACCATCTTTAGAAAGATCTTAAATAGGACTTTAAAAAACGAATACAACTTGAATTACAGCATGAATACAAAAAAGGGACCATGGAAACCACTTTTTCTGCTGCCAAGCTGAATGCTATAGGTGTAAACACACCACAATGCAAATAAGATCAATATTGTTTGTTATGAAACATTTTCAAAAAGTGCAATGCATAATGCAGTAGGTGTACTGAACATACTAATCGAATGAGTCCATGATTAATATTATAAAATGTTTTCTTATTTTCTTATATTTTCTTTCAGTAACTAGTCAATCATGCAACTCAATTTCTATGCAATAATAAATATTGTGCATGAAATAACACAATTAACTTAACACCATCTACTATCCCATGTAAGAATATTAGTAAATAGTAAGCATACACTTAACTTCAGTGCCAATAAGGATCAGAAGTAATCAAACTAAAAAAGATAAGGATAAGTGGGATATTGCTCCTCAGTGCTCCAGGGTGCTGTATCAACCCTGTGTTTTGACCCCAAAACAAGTTGGGATAGTTGTAAGTCGCTTTGGATAAAAGCGTCTGCTAAATAAGTAAATGTAATGTAAATGTATATTTTATGACACCCACCGCTGATCAGTATATCATTTGGTGTCGTCCAAGTAATATTTCTAAAGCCTTATACACAATTTTTCCAAACAACATTTAGCCAACAGCTCTGATTTGTTAGCATGTTATACAGAGTAGACTTCCCAACAACCTCAGGCCAATTGTTGTAAAAAGCAACCACCAACAACAGGGCAAAACAAACTACATTAAAAAAAAGAAGAAAAACAGAAGCTGCATCAAGAACATAACGAAAAACAGCTGGCAGTGTCCTGAATTGCATTCCAAGGGTCACTGATTTCTTGGAATATAATATTAAAGTTGTGCAAGATTTTATACAATATTATTTGACAAAAAGTAACATACCACTGATAATCTATGTACCTCAGTTATCCAAATGACAGACTTTGTTCAATATTCTTCTCAAAGACATACCCTCTGCACACATTATTTAATTCATTTTTATGAACTTTCTGGTACCAAAAAAGCAACAAGTAATGACCACAATAATTCTATGGTCAAACAGTGCAGTACATGTTTTCTAGTTTAAAAGGATACACTTTGATGGCTCCTGATTTAGTTCCAATGGCCATTAGTTGCAGTTTGGGATCATAGGCCAAAGCACTTGGCTGATTTGGGAATCCATGTTCAACAGTCTGGAAGAATAAGACAGGAAACATGCATTCAATTATATTTCATTCGCTACACATAGACATTATGCAACATCTGATTATACTTCACAACAATAACACAGCAACATAAACGTTTGCAAGTCTATTGTCCAATTAAATAAAGTAGGCAGGACTTCACTTCTACAGAATTATAAAATGTAATCCAAACAGGAAAATGCTTTTCTAAACAAAGATGAGAAGCATTCATGATGTTCCAAGTACAACATTTGTGTGAGTAGGAAAAACAGATGAGGAAATGAAGTGTTTATGCCCTGAATGACAAACCCAAATTTTTATCTGAAGCAATAGATCAGCTGAAAATACCTTTCATGGCTCAATTAATGAAAACGTATTAAAGATTTTCAACATGGTTCTTTGGTAAACTGCTCTGGTCAGATGTTTATAGATCATCTATCAAAAATGAGACGCACGAACATAAAACAGCATGTTTCAAACAGCTGCACTGGACCACTGTAAAAGTGAAATCGGAGTCATTTTTCTTACTGGCATCTGTAAAGCTGTAGGTTGGAAAGAATTCTCAGGCTTTTTCTCAGTTACAGACAGTGCAGTCAAACACTTGCACAATATTTACAAATCATTAAAATCTGGCTGTGATTTCCACAACAGATTTATTGTAACGAGGGCTGCATTAAATAGTATTTAATAAGTTTTTGTGAGCATCAATAACATATTTCAAGAACATACAGTAAAGTTGATTGGGAAACAAATGGATTTGATACAGACCCACATAAATATTTAACAACTAATATTATTGTTTCTGAACATATATGTGGTATCACTGAATATTAATATTTTATCTATTTTTTCCACAATCTTACAACACTGGGATTATTTATGTCTTTACTCTGTACTTAACTCTAGAATGAAATATATAAAATAAGGTCTGGAATTAACCACACTGAACTGAAAAAAGGCAAAATGATAAAGGATCAGGGGTCACTGGAATGAAGGATAGTATAATAAAACTTCTGATGACTTTCTCTGTTTGCAGCCATATGACTTCAGGGTTTTGGCATCCATCTGGTCAAAGTTGGTGTGTAAATGTGATATTCCCAGGCATATATAGTTAGTAGAAAAATAATTGTGGTCCAGCTTGTAAATAGAAAAGCAAATGCATGTTTTGATGCTGTATGTCTTTTTAGGAGTGGGTGCTAAAACAATACGTTAATGCGTCATTTAGTGCATACACAAAAAAACAAAGAGTGTTGGGGAAGGAGATGTTGTTTTGCTATTAAACAGCATTAGAAAGCCATCTGCTCATTTTAACAAAACGGTGCTGCAGCAACTCGAGCCCTTGCGCTCATTCCCCGGGGAGAGGGAGAAAGCCCACCCGGTCTAACCCCGCTCACATACCTTATTAAACGCGAAGAGCTCCTGCTTAATCTTTTCCCTCTGGGGGTCATTGCCCTGCCGCCTGAACCTAAACTTCATCATCCTGAATTCGTCACAGCGGATCCAAACGTGGCGTCTCTGGAGATAAAGGCGCTAAAACTAAATCAATGCGCGGCAAAAGCGAGTTCCCATGCGGATCCGCGGGTTTTTGTAACCGCTGCTCAGACCTGCGACGGTTCACTAGTGGGATGCGGTCTGAGCACAGGGGAAGTTCACAGTAGACACGCCGAAGACAGCCAATCAACGAGCGAGGATCTGCTACCAATCCGACAGGCCACACCCACTACGCGCCATCAAAACAAGGTCTGGAGTAGAACGGACGGGATTGCTGTTAAGAAACCTTTAGTAGTCTTTAGTAGTCTCCATAAATGTCCACAATTAACAAACCAGAAATATTTCAAACAGGTAATTGAGCAGAATAATAAAATAGATGCAAATATACGTTTTAAATGTTTTATAAGCTAAGTACAAGTATTTTTAAATCAGTATTAAAAATTGTATTTTACATAACATTACATTTGTTCCTTTAGTTGATACTTTTATCCAACTTGGGCGGCTTAGTGGTTAGCATGTTCTCAGCGTTCTTAGAGTTCTCAGTGCTGGGGATTCCTGGTCCAAATCCCAAGCTGAGTTTCCATGTACTCCCCGTGTCAACATGGGTTTCCTTTGGGTTCCCTGGCTTGCTCCCACAATCCAAAAACATGATTCAAAGTAAATTGAATGCAGTGTGTGTGTGTGTGTGTGTGTGTGTGAGTGTGGCTGTGTGAGTGAGTGTGTGATTGGCACCCTGTCCTGTATGTTTCTGCCCAGCACCCAAAACGTTCTTCCATTGATGGGCATGGGGAAGCCCCCCGTGAACCTAGTAGAGGATAAAACAGAAAATAATGGTCCAGGGGAGAGCGTTACACCCAGGACAGAGCGGCAATTTTATCGCTGGACACCCACTTACTCACACATACACGCAATACACACAATTGTGAAATTGGGGCAATTTAGAGCAGTCAATTTACCTTGAATGTTTTTGGACTGTGGAAGGAAACCGGAGAACCTGGAGAAAGCCCACGCAGACACTGTTTTTTATCCACTCATACCAGCGCAATACACACAAGAATCATGACATGTCACTGTGAAGGGACTCATTCCGCAACCAAATAGTACCTAATCCACAGTGGCACTGATCAGACATCAAAATATGCAAAGAAACAGATGGGCTACAGTCTGTATTTGTCAAAATACAAAGGGTGTCTTTAATGGTAAGTGGTTCTGATAAAATGGACAAAGAGTGTGAAAATATGAATGTGTACTTAATAAAAAGTTGCATGTAAGAATCTTTCTTATTTCATGTGTTTAAATCAAGATTTATTTCTAAAATAATTTCTTGAAAGAAATTAGATAAAAAATACTAATTATATTGGTATTTATTGTCACAATTTAAACTGTTAAAATATTTATTTTTTTAAATAAAAGAACGCAGTAGTTGTCGTAATAAATTTTATTTTTGTTTGTAAATTTTTAGTTAAAGTGCAAATAAATAATTAATGTTTCATAACAAAAGTAAAATGCATTTAAACAACACACTACATTTATATTTACAATAACGTTGTACGTGCACAGATGCATTTTACAGAAATAATGAATAGAAATATATTTTTTAACCTTCAGAGAGATTGTAATTCTATTTTAAACACTGTAATTTAAATTCCAGCTGGTCATAGTGTCATTTAAATCATGTTATGCAACCAAAGATATGTCATAAAACTTTATTATAATGAATTGTGATTGTTAAGCATTTTAAAGCAAAGTGATTTCACTGGGAGGCAACGTCAGTCTTTTCTCTCTAACAGACAGCATGTTCTCCATGTGCATGGCAATGACTCGACACAGCTCCAAACTCTGGCCAGAAATATCAATAATTAAGCAGTTAGAAAACAATTTTAAAGGCTTTATGCTTCCTTGTCAAAAAATGCTTACAATGTACATAACCTGCATGTTACCACAGCCTCATCTTAAATACTTAATAATACATGTATTTTTTATTTGATTTATTGTATACAGTTCAAACCTGGTCCACTTGCAGCTGTGTTATGCGCTGAGATGTTAGATCTCCCAGCATTATCTCCACATAAGGATAACTAGAGCCAGCTAGGGGACGTTGTGTTCGCGTGGATTGAACCTCTTTTAGAGGAAACTTTATCATCAGCTCCTAAACAAAATCAGAATATGAATTACACTTTCAGTTTTTAGAATGTTTAAAATGTTCATTCAACAAAGAATTACTTACATGTGTTTCTTTATTTAAAAAATTCAGGCCATTTTGATTGATAGCCAGTACACAGGGACAGTCAATGGAATTGTTGCTACTACTTTGTATGTAGAAGAAGGAGGAGCCAAACATGGGAAATACACTGACAAGCCCTATAAGTAATAGGTAAACATTTTAAAACACTTACTGTTATTATACTACACAATAATTACTCTGATACTGTGCTCATTCTTTACCTAAAAATTGGGCTCTGGCCTGATGGGGACTGAGGGCCTGGATTTGCTGCATATGTTGGGTCACCATGTTCAGCCACTGTTGGGGAGACTGCAGTCCATATAACGGGAGAGGAATGCTTTCCTGCATGTCATGCCTTTAAAGTAAAAAAATAAAAATGAAAATAAAAAATATATTTAAAAAAAAAAAAAAAATATATATA
>JAOUQT010299537.1:0-16260 GCA_025769995.1 Xyliphius kryptos | reverse complement strand
ATCATGTTACTGTGCTATACTGCAGGTATATATACTATTGTCACCATGTCACAGTGGTACACTGTATAAAATTATGTTACATTACATGGCTTTTTTTTGCATTATGCAACAGTGTTAAGTTGTTCATGTCACTGTAATTATGTAACAGTTTTATGTCAAAACGATGCTGATGTCACCCAGAAATCCTCTGGTCCCACAAGGTTTTTTTCAAAAAAAACGAAAAGACAGATTTTATATGGACTTAATGCTCCTAATTCATCTTGCATGGCAGCGTACAACATCTAATTACCATAATATTAAAGTGTAGCAGAACTGCACTCAGCTACGAGGCAAGCAGTTACTACCTGCCAAAAAACCCCCACCAAAATACACTAATGTAACAAGTTCCAACCATGTCATGTACAGTGCGTACGGAGTAACGTCCACTGTAAAAGCACTTGACAAATCTCTTACAGGTTCATGTGTTTGTGTGATAACTGTTCTTAGGTAAATAATCAGTCATTGTCAATCTGCGTTGAACAATAACATCATGCCAGCCCAGGGTCGGAATGGGTTTCCTTTGAAATCCCACAGTCCAGACTTCACGATCTTCATGCCTCAAGGAATTTGTGACTCACTGGACTCAGCGGTGCATCTGCACTCAGCCATTTACTGTCACCGCCGTCGTCGGCTGTCATCTGAGAACGCTTTGAATCCTCAAGAGTGATTTCGTCCAGACTTTCATCCAGACAAAGAAGAATTGCACCAGAACACATCACCCGTACACTGATATGTGGATGATTGGGTATCATGAGTAATGCGGATAAAAGCTTTTTTTTTCTCCTTATACTGTCATTCAGCACGGTTAAACGGCTTGGCTTTGTAAGGTCCTAGAAAGAGAACACTGATACGCAGGTCGCTTTACCTTCACACGCAAGCCAAGATGAGCATTCACAATCCAATCCATTTGTTTTTATTTTGGGACAATTGACATGAACAATATTTCATGGACT
Organism: Xyliphius kryptos; assembly: GCA_025769995.1. Lineage (NCBI taxonomy): Eukaryota > Metazoa > Chordata > Actinopteri > Siluriformes > Aspredinidae > Xyliphius > Xyliphius kryptos. Next base: position 15,268 of record JAOUQT010299537.1, on the reverse strand, counting down.
CGCTAAACTGATAATAGCCTGAAGAAAGTAAACGGTCTGCGGGGAAATATTCACAAACGAAAAACGTAAAGCACGGCAATCATTTTTTAAAGATATCACAAGGTTGGCACGAACCAGCGTCACTGCCTACTCGCATGGAAATGATCAAGAAATGAATGTCCTCTGTCTCCGCCACAGGGCTTGTGTTCTGTTTCATATTCATTAAGCATGTGAGGTTGATAAATTGCAGAGCGCTGACAAAACTGCGACGCCATGCAAATCAGCGTTGGAAGTAAATTCCGTTGCATTTACATCTGTGGCAATTAGAATTTTTGGAGGTCGTTACCACGATTTAAGGCTCGAAGACGGACGGACGGAACACAAATGAGATCACACTGATATCTCACGGCTTCGAAACGTCATGGAAAGAAACAAAGTCAGATCTTTTTCTGAGGCGCGTTACCAGTTGTCTTAATGAACTCCGTGGAGAAGGCGCAAAAAAAAAAAACCCATCTGAAAGCAGCCTCGCAGGCGAAGCTGCAAACAAACAGACGCTTTGTGCTGGCACTTCCCTCAGCATCCTTTAACTGAGAACAAAACGTCTAAGTGTAATTAAAGCTGGCAGCTGCTTTCTAACAGGCTGACCACTTCCATTTTATTTTACCACTAAGGGCTTGGATCAAAAACAATACAGTCTTTAAACTCGAGACTTTCGACTTGTCCCTTAATAATATCATGCTGCCGGGGCCTCGGATTTCCAAACAGAAAACAATTGAATTATTCATCTCATTCATAATGATACAAAACCCAAATCCAACTTTACTACAACCACACCGAAAAACGAATCACAGATATCCGCAGAGAGACAAGAGACAACACTCAGTCTATGCCTGGACTCATTTATTACCTAAATAATAACCTAAACTTTATGCAGAGTACCATTCTGCTACCTTGAACTCAAAGTTACGAGGCCATAATTCAGCAAAAAACTAGCCAAAGTGTTGTGCTTATGCGGTCCTGATGTCGAGCCAATGTGTGTATTCTGTCGTATATTCGCTCCACTGTTGTCTTTCATCGTTATGAGCCGTTTTGTTTTACAGTGGACAAAGTAATCAAATAATTAAAAAATGCCTTAACGTTCTCTTGCAGAACTACTGAAACTCCTTTATACTGGTCATAACGGAGGCTACAGAAAGCAAACAGTACATGTGGAGGTTTTAAGTGCCACTGGGGAAGAAAAGGGCACTTCTACAACCCTCACTTAACAATACACCCAGTCTCCTGGATTTGGACAAACATCTGACACAGCCTATAGCAGGGGGTGGGCAAACTACGGCACATGGGTCAGATGCGGGCTGCTGGGCATTTTAATCTGGCACGCCGAACTTCTCCAAACTCCATCCATTTATTATCTTCCACACATTCCACTACTGGGGTCGTGGTGGGTTATTAATGCCAATCCAGGGGAGAACATCTTGGGCGTAAGCAATTTTCTTCATTGCACATTTTTGCGCTTGCGCTTCTCATTTTTGCGAATCTGCGCGAAATGTGTTTTGTTTTTGAAAAATGAGTTGAGAGTTTGCTTACTTCTATCAGCTATTTTAATTTTCATTATTTTATTTTCCAGTTCCACTTTTTAAAATGTGTAAAGCCACAATTTGTCATAGTGTAGCATGGCCACGTCAAACAGGTCCTAAATACAAAAATACAAAAATCGAACGTGAGAAATTTTGAGAAGCGCAAGCGCAATAATAGGAAACGCGAGTGCAAAAATGAGAAGCGCGAGCGCAAAAATAAGAAGCGCGAGTGCAAAAATGTGCAACGAAGAAAATTGCTCACGAATTCAGATTTTGAGTTCTTAAAACTTTTGGACCCATTTTGACGCCATATGTCTGTATCTCTTATTTAATGCTCATGTTACTATTACCCAGATGTAAACAAGCATCTGAGGAGTTTTAATAATTGGATCATATGAGGAAAAATATGATTTGACTGTCCACCACTCAGAGATGTCACTAAATGTACTACATAATGAAAAAAAAAACAAAAAAAAAAAACAATATTTGTATTTTTACTGTAAAGTTTATACAGTAACTGTTTTATAGTACAGCTGTTAAATACTGCAGTAATGTAAACTTTATGGTCAACTCCTTTGTAAAGTTTCTGTGAAGTACATACATATAGGTATATTATTATATTTATAAAAGGTATATTTTTTAACAGCTTCGCAGTCACCTAGAATGCACTGTTGTAAAAAGTGTTGAATAAATTACTTGAACTTGAATTACTTGATCATAAAAATTCCAGTTTTATCACAAATATTTTACATTTACTGTAAAGTTGGTCTTTAAAGGGAAACAGTTTACTTACATTTACATTTAGCAGATACTTTTATTCAAATATAAAATAATTAGAGGAGATGAAAGCATGTGCTTTTGGAAGAAATGAGTTTTTAGTCCTCTTGCAAGTTACCAGTGTGAGTTGCTTTGTATCAAAGCATCTGCTAAACACAGTGGAATATATGAACACAGTGGAATGTATGACATGGTTATTTAGCAGACACTTTTATCCAAGGTGACTTACAAGTATACCCATGAAGCAATAAGGGCTAAGAATCTTGCTAAACTTCAAAGACCTGGGTTCAAATCCCAGAAGTTACCAATATTTTGTGCCAAGATTTACCAATATTTTCTTCCCCAATGCTAATTTACTGCAGTAAAAAAACATCTTGTAATTTTTACTAAATATAGTAGTTAGTATAGTTAGTCTTTAGCCTTTATATTTAAGGTTAGTATTTATCTTAATATGTAAGCACCGTTGGATTGCTATGACAATAAAGGCATCTTAGCTGATCTTAAATAACCTCATGTGATGTAATGTATATTAAGTTTAGCACAACAATATTATGCGGGTTTGCACCTTTCACCAATTTCTTGACTCAATAAAAGATTTTGTATTTTGCCATGTATTTCATTTGAATAGCAGTCTAGCACTTAAACAGATGTGTATGGAATTCCCCCCTTAAAAACCCCAATAAGATTACAGTTTTTTAAAGTAGGCTTTATTTTAAATTTGAGCCAAAGAAAAAATAATCTATACACATAGCATGCTGTACAAAAATAACTTTTACAATAACAAAACAATGATAAGATACCATTTCAGACCTATAAAACAGGATTAAAGTACCTATTTCAAATGCTGTGGAGAAACCAATCATATAAAAATTTGTACAAATGATACAAATCTTGTCCATTAAATAAAAACAGTATCTACAAACTCCAATATACAACAGCCACGATGTGAATACTCTGGTACGACCACAGCCTCTGTCCAACTCTCCAGGATTTTACATTCACTCCACACAGTTCATAAGAATGGACATACGGTATAAGCTATTAATAAAGGTTTTCTCATATTTCCAACCTGAAGACATGGATACTATAAAGTGTTAAACCATTTACAAGCAAACAACCTCAAAATCTCCTAAAATCTTAACACTTGGTCATAAAGTGCAGAAATTTGCCTTTTAAACACAAACTTTACATCAAAACATTATATGCTCAGGTTCTAAAGTAAGTTTATGGCAGCGGCATCAGGTTTAAAGAAGCAAGAAGAAAAAGTTCAGCAAAGTTTTGAGTTAAGCAGCCAGAAACATGCAGGTCTCCATCCAAGTAGGTTAACATGTCTAAAGGGGTTGATTACAAACATTTAAATGATTTATTAATCATGATTATTAATTTTCCTGAGCACAACAACTTGCATTTCCAAAATACAGACATCCAAAACACATGGTTTTGAATCTTTAACTACAAACTGATGTATTCAGTATTAGGACATTTCATTATTTATAGTCTATTATTAATATTCACAGTTCAGTGTTAATAAATAAACTTAAAGTTAAAACAGCAGTGAAGGAAGAGAAGTCAGCCAATAGTTCTGACTTTAGGGCTTCTTACATGAAATTGTGATTTATTAGCTAGAACACAATGTCCTATAAATCACATCCAATGCTAAGCTGAGCCACAGGAAAGGTGAGAGGTAGGTAAGAAAGACAACTAAATTCATTCACACTAAGTGAAAGTTAATCACAAGCAGCAGAGCATCTTTTACGGCAATCAGTGTAAACATACTGAGGGCGACAGATCCAAAGTTCCACTTATCGATGGACTGTTCACAGTAAACACAAAGCCAAGTACAAAAATTTTGCAAACTCTCTACACCATATGTGATATTTAATTATAGTTATAGCCAATGCACTGGCAAAACTAAAGTTTACTACAGTAATAATCAAAAGTTTGGATACGCCCTCTTTCGCTCCATTGTCTATTAACTCAACTTACCATATAGATGCACTTTGTGTTTCTACAATTAATGACTGGAATCTGTTTTTTTTTTGTTTTTGTTAGGGCTCCGTTGGTTCCCTGTTCTCTTTTGTTTAGGACCATCACTGAACAGGTATAATTTGGGTGGTGTATTATTTATTGTCAGTTCTGCTGTGACACTGATGCTGTGAGGGGGCTTTAGTGCAGCAGTGCAGCTGTAGTTTCATTTAAACACCTCAGTGACACTGCAGAGATAGAAATAATGCACCAATCTAATAATACCAGCTCTGTGGTGGTACAATTAAGGTCCTGACCATTAGAGAACACAGTAAAGGGGACTTACACAATATGTACTGTAGTCGATAAACAGATGGACTACAGTCTGTAATTGTAAGTCTACAAAGTCCAGTTTAACAGCAGGTTAAAATGACATGGGGGGGGGGGTGTCCAAACTTTTGACTAGCATTGTATATTCAGGCATTAACTGTCATATCTGTACATATAAGGACAGTGAGAGCGCATCTGACTACAGTCCTCCTGCAGACAGTGATGATGCCAGGAGCTGATCACAGTTAAATGCAAACAGTTTCCACAAACAGATTGATTGTTTAAAGAAAAGAAAAAAAGATAGAAATAATGGAGGGTGGAGTTGAGGTTAAATATCAGCACAAAGTCACAGGCATGATGAGGTTTCCAGACAGGAAAAGTAAAAGGTCAACAGAAACAGGATTCAATCCGGTTCCAGCACAGAGAGGAAAGAAAGGAGGATAAAATTAGAGTTCGCAGAGGGAAGCTGATAAAGCGCTACATTTACTTTTTAAGGTATTTAAATGTATCATAACAATACAATTCTTATTCTGTAAAAGTGTATTGAATTGTATTGCGTAAGGCCATAGGATGTTGACACCATGCCAAAACATTTTCACAGAATAAAACAGTTCACATTTTAAACATTAATTATCTCTTTAGGAAATAAATAATCAACCCTACTGAACTGCACTAGAGCTCATGTAGAGAAAGTGTCACCCTGTCACGGTCTTCACGTCTAAAGTCCAGATTAAAACAATGTTTTTAAAAAAGCTTAAAGCTTTTAAAATGCTATACTGCTGTCATTGCTTCATGTTCTTACATACATTTCAGTTGAGAAACCAAGCATCCTAGTTTATTTAGGGTTAGTTCTCTTTTTCATTGTTCGAGACACGATGACACTGATATCTGGTTTGGAGATTTAAATGAATTAGATGTTTCTATTACTGACATTTTAACCATATCCTCTAGAGACATACTTGGATCAGGCTCAAATAGGGCTGGTTTTATGGCTATGCACCGGTAGGAGAATACACTTCCAAAGATTCCACTGACACTTCTGATCTTCTACAGTTAGGCAGTGCAGGGACACAGCATGCAAACCCACATGTCTAGGATACGTACTCAGCCGACTTCCAGAAGTGTCCGGGATGGGAGAGTCTGCGGTTAAGTTTGGGCAGTTTTTCTAGAAGGTCTGTAAGCTGGACAAATGTAGGTCTAATGTCACTCTCTAATGACCAGCAAGCACAGAGGATTTCCTTTAGGGCACACACACACAGCCATCAGTCACACACTGAATTTCATGTCATGGATCATGAAGGAAAAGAATCAGGTGTTTTAATTACACAAACATAATGCCACTACCACCGGGTCATCTGTTTATTCAATTTGTGCTGAAAATTACAAAACAATAAGAAGTGATGAGGTACTGCATTTAATTAACGTGTTTTTGGTGGGAATACAGCATTTTTGGCAATCTATGTTTATGAGTAATTTCGCTAGTAGAGGCAACCATTGCTTATGAGAGAATATGGTATTTGTGGCAGCCTTTGTTTATAACGGTTATACTAGTTGTAACAAAAGATTGTTTAAGAGTGATTATACTTGTTGTGGCAACCATAAATAATCAAGTAAAAATGATTTGTGGCAATGATTGTTTATGAGGGGTTATAATAGATGTGGCAACCATTGTTAGGGATAACACTAGATGGGGAAAACATTATTTATTAGGGATTACACCAGATGTGGCAACCATTGTTCATGAGGGATTATTTTAGTTGTGGCAAACCTTGTTTTTGAGGTGATTATGGTAGTTGTGGCAACCGTTGATATGAGGGCTTTTACTAGATGTGGCAACCACTGATTATAAGGGATTGTACTAGATGCGGAAATCACTGTTTATAAGGGATTGTACTAGATGTGGCAACCACTGTTTATAAGGTGCTTATACTAGTTGTGGCAACCACTGTATATGAGGGCTTATACTAGTTGTGGCAACCACTGTATATGAGGGCTACATAGTGCTTGTGCCAATTGGTGTTTATGAGGGATTGTAGTAGTTGTCGCAACCTTTGTTTCTAAGGGATTTTACTAGTTGTGGCAACCGTTGTTATGAGGGATTATAAAGGTTGTAGCAACCGGTGTTAGTGGATCAACTTTACTGTTGACACAGTAACAACCGACTGCAGTGTTAAATTATTTGTTGTATATTGTTTGTGCAACATGTCAGTAGATATTAATAAGTGGGTTCTGTGTGTTGATCTTACTGAGACTTCTTTCGCCAGGCTGATCTGATTCAGCTGTTGCTTGACACCTTCTCCACTCCCCAACAACCAGATGGATGCCTCTGCTGGCTGATTTTTAATGGGCCAGTCTCGTACTTGCAGTTCATACCAAATAGTGCTGAGAGAAGATACAAATTTCAGTTTATTTATTTAGTAAGACTTCCAGTTTAGTGTTCTTGTACAGAGGAGTCAGCTTCCGTTGAAAAAGAATACACTGAACTTCCCATCATGAGTTAAGATGTTTACGAACTGCTCACAGATCAGGTTGAAATGTATTATCTTGTTTTTGACCTATGAATTATTTTTCCACTGTAAGTGACTCATCATGGTTTTTACCCGAAAGCATAGACATCTGCAGCTTTGGAGAAAGGGAGGCAGTCTTCATTGCCAGGATGCATTTTTTGGACAATCTCAGGAGCCAAATAATAAATCCAACCTCGTGGGAGCTTCAATTCGTTTTCACGCCTTGAGACACACACACAGACACACACAAACAAACCAACAAACACAAAGTTAGCAATCAGATTGAGAAATTTCCGAGAAAATAATGCATAAGGATCAGATGCCACACCTAACATTTTAATAGAGAAAGTAGCTGCACTATTGTAAAGGCCACAGGTATGATTCTCTAAATAAGTTAAATCATAAAATTCTCAGTTAATGTTTGAAGTGTGTTCCACAAACACATACTATACACAAAATAAAATAGAAAAAAAAAACAGCCAGATTGAGTAATGCGCAGGGTTGATGGTATTAAAGTGTAGCTGTTTTTTCCTAAATTAAAATTGGTGTGGTTAAGTTTGTAAGTCACTTTGGATAAACGCGTCTGCTAAATGACTAAATGTAAATGTAAACTTTTAGTCCCCAACTGAGCCTCGGTCCTCACAAGACTTCTTTATCTTTTTTTTTTTTTTTAAACAAAACAAACACCAGGAAATTTTTCATGTCACTGTCTCTTTAACTTGTTCTTTGAGGGTTCAGGCTTAGAACACTGTAAAGATGCTTTACACAATGTAGTATAGTAATAAGTTCCATATGAACAACTATAACCTTTTATGGTTATTAAAAGAGTCAACATAAGGGTAGTAGTAATGATGGTTAAGGTCTGACTCCTAAGTCTCTACAAAATGAATGGAAGTTCAAGTTAATGTAAATGTATTTATATAAAGCATTTTACAAATTACAATATTGTCTCAAAGCCATTTTACAGTGTTCTAAGCCTGAAACTCTAAGAAAAAAAACATTGTAAGGCCTGAGTGTGGGACTCATCCTTCTTAAATACTAGAGAAATTCTCTGTGATTCTCTGTGAAAATAGAAGAGCTGGCAAAACTGCGAACACGTATTCCATTAGAAATGAGGTTCTATACATCAAAACTGTGTGTGATATCAACACAAGTTGATGTAAAATCTCGCAGATGACATAAAACAACTGGTGTGTGAGATACAAAAGAACTATTAGATACTACAAAGAACTGTGTTGCTATTATCTGTGAGCTAGTGTACCATAAAAAATTCCTTATATGCATGAACATAGTTGTCCAATAAATTGCTCACCTGTCCTCTTGCACGACCCCAGACATTCCAAACAGACCAAAGTCTGTGATTACCACTTTATTTGTGTCATAAAATATATTCTTAGATTTCAAATCCTTATGTACAATGCCTTTTGCATGGAGGTAGCCCATTCCCTGTGGAAGGAAAGTGAGAGACTACATAAGTGGAGAGATCCAATAAACACGCAGACTTTTTAACTCTGAATATTCAAAAAATTCTTTACTTTTACAATTTCCTGCGCAATCTGCCGGGTCTTATTGATGTCAAGGGACTGTTTAGAATCTCTGACGACAGAAAAAAGTGTCCGTCCTTTGCAGAAACTGTAAAAACAAGACCAACAGATTAGAAAACGTACTAAATCAACTAAAAAAAACACCTCCAAACCTTAAGGAACACTAAATACAGGAATAAGAACAGGAAACAAGGCTTAACATGTTTAACCAGACATGGACACATGATATTCGGATTCCATTCTGATTGTGTATTAAGAATTGGCCATGCAGAAGTTGATGCCAGCACAAGTGAATTTCTCAATTCGGTTGGTAACCCCTCCCACGCCCTCACTCACCTTGTGATAATAGCCAGCTGAGGCGGGTTCATGCAGGCTCCCATGAACAGCACCACGTTCTCATGGCGCGTCTGCCTGTAGTTCATGACTTCTTTTTTGAAGAGCTTTAGGTGACCTTGATTAGTTCCATCTATTTCCAGCAGACGCACAGCCACCTCACCGTGCCACCTGCCCCGGTGCACTTTTCCCCAGCGCCCCTTTCCGATCAGCTCACCAAGCTCGAGCTGTTCAAAGGGTACATCCCACTCCTGAAGGTACACACTTGTCTGACTGGCCTTGCGGGAAATGGGGTCCTTTGAGTATTTTCTGGGGTTGGGCAGGTCATCAAGATCATCCTCTTCTCCTTCACCATCTCCATCTGATGCTGCATCTTCTTGCCTTTCATGCTCCTGGGGGTCATCTTCACCATCAACTTCATCGCTCTTAATCAGATGGAAAAAAAAAAAAAAAAAAAAAAGGTTACATATTTGTGTAGCGTTTAATATAACTACACAAATCTGACTTGTATAACAGTCATAACTATTGTTTATAAGGAATTATAGTAGATGTAGCAACTATTGTTTATGTCAGATTATAGTAGTTATGGCAACTGTTGTTTATATGGAATTACAGTAGCTGTGGGCAACCATTGTTTATGAGGGACTATAGTAGTTGTGGCAACCTTTGTTAGTAAGGGATTACAGTAGGTGTGGCAATTTATGTTTATGAGGAATTATTAAGGTTGTGGCAACCATTTCTTACGAGGGATTATGAAATTTTGGCAATCATTTAGATGTGGCAACTGTTGTTTACGCCAGATTATAGCAGTTTTGACAACTGTTGTTTTTATGAGAAATTACAGTAGTTGTGGCAACCGTTGTTTATGAGAAATTACAGTATTTGAAGCAACCATTGTTCATGAGGGATATGACAGTTGTGGCAACCATGGTTTATGAAGAATCATATTAGCTGTGGCAACTGTTAATTACAGTGTTACTACCACTGCACAACTGATTAAGTGGTACCAGTCCCCTATTGATCCTCGGTCATTACATGGTTTCCTTCGTTTAAAATTAAAACAAATACCAGAGAGTTTTTCTTGCCACTGTCATTTCGTCTTGTTCTTTGTGGGTTCAAGTTTAGAACACTGTAAAGCTGCTTTGAGAAATGGTATGAATATAAAAAGGTCTATATAAATGAAAATAATTGAAAATTATATCCAATTTGTACGTCATATTGCTTTTCTTATATTGTTTCTTGTAAAACCGATATCAGAACATGACCCTCAACTGAGGCATTACAGGCATCTGAACTGAATTTCGTAATGAAGCTGATGATTTATTGCCTTATGGTATAACAAAATGATTTACAGCGTTTATTGTAAATCTTCAGGAGATAAACGAAAAGGCAGAAGTGGTAGAGCTCATTATGTCAGCAACAGATCATACAGCTCCTCTTTATTCCAAATTGTGAGTTTTCTGAGAGACATTTTATGACTAATTAGGCAGATCAGTAATCAAAATGATCCGATGCGCTTTGGAAATAAAACATCCATCCTTACCACAGTCTGCTGCTCCTGCATTACTGTCTGCAAATTCACCTCACTGTTCACTTGCTCTATCACTCTACAAAGACAATAAGACTTTATTATAGATGAGAATATACATAAAGAATTTAAGTCACTTAACTTTAAACTAGCTAAAGATACGGAACTATACTAAGCCTATAATAATCTATCATAAAAATTACATGGTTAACGGGAATCAAAGAAATATGATATATTTTTGGGCTGATGGCAGTATTTTAAGTACAACATGAAATTTGATTATTTTAATTAAAGTTAAAACAGTAGTGTTTAAGATTAAAGTCACTTTGCCTGCTCTTGAGCTGATTCTCATCACTGAATCAGACCAACCCTGCTTCTTTTTTAATAAACATGTGGACATCTGGTTTGTATTTATTTGTAAAGGTTTCACATAACAGCAGGTTAATAATCCAAGACATTCTCCAAGAATGAGCAACAAATGAACGACAGTTTTTACACCAGGCATTAACATGTCTCAGGGGATTAGGGAATAAAAGGCCAAACATAGAGGTTATCTTACTTGTTTTAGAGACTGAGAGAGAGTCAGTACTATTTACAGGGTACATGTGTAAAAATAAAAGGGAGGACCGCAAAATGGTTAAGGTGCTTGAGATGGAAAAGTGGATGTGGTCCAGAGGTGAGAGCAGGGTAAAATAGATGGTGCAGAGTTGTAGGAATAGTCTGTGTTAGATTAAAAGGGAAGGGTTACAGATTAGAGTCAGTGGCTTTGACCCAAAGTCACAAGAGAAAGCTGAAAGGGCTGGAGATGACGATGCTGTGATTTATATTGGGAGTGATGAGGATGAACACAATTAGGAGTTTATGTGAGGCATGGTACAGGTAAGGGTTGTAACAACTAATCGATTAAATCAATTATTAAAATAGTTGGGTCCAAGTGATCATACACATAAGTACAGTTGCTACACTGTAATATGTGGCAGCAAACCAATCAAAGCCATGAGGGTAAAGCAGCATTAAGCTGGATGTCGACTGCCATAAAAAAAGATGAAGTAAATGTACTAAATGTAATGAAATAAAATTATTGTAACTGTCAGGTTAATTCTTCATGTAAAACACACATTTTTAATAATAGTAGGTTGAGTGGTCCTTATACAATTAGCTCTCTAAAATCTTTGATATTGTCTTTTTTTCCTTTTTATCCGATGATCAATCAGTTCATCGAAAAAATAATTGACAGATTAATAGATTATCAAAATAATTGTTAGTTGCAGCCCTAGTTTTGGAGACAATGTTGACAAGGTGAAAGGTGGTTTGGACATGTACAGAAAATGGATATGGTCTATGCCAGCGGATGGATGCTGAGGATGGAGCCAACAGGCAGGAGGAGGAGAGGAAGTTCAGAAAGGAGGTTTATGGATGCTGTAGTGAGAACATGCAGCTGACTGAGAATAATAATCTGTAGTAGAACCCTCTACTACAGATAAACAGCCAAAAGAACTAAGGAAGCAGCCATAAAATAAATTCCTTACCCAGAATCATCCTGCTGCGTGGAACTGGATATTTCTGCAAGAAAACCCATATAGATTAAAACACGTGTCTGAAAATGAAAAGTGAAACTTTCAGTTCAAGTACAGGCTGAAAGTGTAATAACACAACTGACTTTAAGAGCCAAGTATAGTCTGACTTACGCAGTGCAACCAATTATGTGTAAATTAATATTACCACCATTTGCAGAAAAAGAACAAAACACCATACTGTTGTCCCAAATGTGTCCCCTATCAATGATGCATCAAACCAAACATTAATGAATAACTGTAGAACTTCAAGAAAGTTGTTATGTGTGTAGTGGTGTTAGTTTGTAGAAAAGTGTGAAACTGAGATAAAGAGGAAGTGATAACTCACCAGGGAAGATAAACTGCTGTCTGAACTGAGAGTAGCAGGAAGCTGAAGGTCAAGAGAGTGGAAAGAAAACCCCCACACCGATGGTGAGAAGACCAAAGACCAGTGAAAGAAGTTAGTTTGGTTACTCACTTTCTCCTAAACGCCATTAAACAATGACATTTTAAAAGATTTGGGTCTGAAAATGATTACAACTAGTAAGTAGCCTCATACAGTCCATACAGTCAGACCATACAGTCAGACCGAGAGGAAAATGGTTAATAATGAAAACAGTATATTGAATATAGGTTCAAGGTGCTGTATGAGGGTGTTATATGACTCTATTGACAAAAAAGGACAACAGTATATTATTGTATTTGTGTATAATAACCAGTAACCATAAGGTGTCACATTATGATTATTTAAAATAAATGGATCTGAATAATTGAATTGATCCCTTTTTGTAGGGTTCTGTAGTGGTACAGAGGCCTTTTGTACCTGTTCATACATAGATTGTAGGTGTTCCGATCATATGTGGACAGCTTTAAATATACTACATGTTTAAGTTTAATGATCGAATTCCGGTGTTTCATTCAGTCCTAGAGCTAAATCAAGTCAACTCTGCAGAAGAGGTTTGGGGAAAGTGTTTTTCAGTTCCAACATAACTGTACCTCTACACACGATGCAAGGTTCATGGTGTGAAAGAAGTAAATAATGTGAGCCAGACCCTCTTCTCAAACACTGGTCTCTAATCTTACAAGTGCTACCCTGATATCAACCCTAACCCTATTCCAATCAGCACACTCCACACTCCAAAATCCACTATGGTTTCGCCTTACCTCCTGATTTGTGTTGTTTTCTCATTTGTAGATCATTTTAAATAAAAGTATGTGCTAAATGACAAAATGTAAATGTACAAATCTTTTAAGAAAAGTAGAAGTTGAGAATAACCAACAAATTTAGACATCTTGGGACATCTTAAAAGTTCCCATAGGTGTATTATCTGGGGGTCACAATACTTTTGTCCATACAGTGTAAATCTAGCATTAGAAACGATTCTTCAATCATGGAACCTCCAGTGTTTTATCAAATTTATCAAATGTAACACAGTAAAGCATTTAGCATAATAACATATGCAAGTGCACATACTTTCACTTGACCTTTATCCAAAAAGACTACATGAACACAGGGTCAGCCATGATATAGCAACCCTGAAGCAACAAGGGTTATTGCTTCACTGATGGGTCCTTATTGGCAGCTGGGTGAACAGAGGGTGGCAGAGGGTTTAAACTTCCAGATTGATAGCTCAACACCCCAACAACTGAGCTACCACAAGTTATGGATCATAATGCGTTCGAAATGTATTTCAAGTAATTTCATTCACTTAGAATTCTCGAAGAATTCTTCTCCACACTACTTCTTTAAATAATTGTTCAATACCTAAAGAAAATAAGGTCATATATTTAAACAGAGGTCTAAGTCTGAATGAGTAAATGGCACTGACCTGGAAAGTAAAAGAGACCATCACCAGTCACTTTAGGTGATGGATTTGGTGCTACTGTGGCACTCGATGGATTGCTCTGTGAAAGAGCAGCAGGTGAGGAAGGTGTGGAGGAAGTGGTGGAGGATGGGTTACTGCTGGAGTCTGGTTGGCTTACAGTTGGAGACTGCCCCTGAGTAGAAGAGCAAGACCAGACTTCAAAACACTGATGACATTAAATAACAACTACAGACAATACACATACACACAGACCATGTGTATCAATCGGGTCCCACAGATGATGACATGTTAATGGGTGCAACCAAATAACAAGGTTTGGACAAATTCCCTTTTTATTTATTGAAACATTTTCTCCAATACCTTTTTGTTAGGCCTGTTTGGTAACGTGCCAAATAGTGTATCTGGTAACGGTCGGTCCACTTGATTATTGATGCCTGAAGGAACTGATTCGGTTCTTCTCATATTCCCTATGCACAAAGAAGGCAGTAGATAAAATACAATCAATAAAAGAACAAAATCCAGACAACATTCACATGATGTAGTTCTATCTTACTTGGAAATAACTGGCACTGCAGAGCATCCTTGGTACACTTGTTGTGACACTTTAACCTGAAAGTAACAAGACAGTTAGAAGCTGATTCTGAACAACATGAACAGGTATTTTTGTAATGTAAGCACATCGATGCAAACCCACTTGCAGTGTTTGCATTTTACACCGAATACCATGTTCTTCCGGCAAACAGCACAAGTCTGAGAAAACCATGACTTTGTGGAAAACCTTAATGAAACACAGAAAATGTAATTTTTTAATAATAATATACTATGAAAATAACATTTATGTTCAAAACAATTACAGTACATTTACCTTTAGTCATTTAACATTTTTATTCAAAGCAACTTACATATGAGACAGTACCAGTCAAAAGTTTGGATACACCTTTTTTAATGCTCCACTTTTTGTCAATGTTATCAGTTCCACTTAGTGTAAAGATAGACTTTGTAGTCCTACAAATTCAGACTGTAGTCCATCTGTTTGTGGACTACAGTACATACTGTGTAGAGCCTCTTTACTCTGTTCTCTATTATTTGGTTGGTGCATTATTCCTATCCCAGCAGTATCACTGAGGTGTTTTAATGAAACTACAGCAGCACTGCTGCACTACAACACCCCTCACCGCATTGGAGTTTCCATGTTCTCCCTGTGGGTTTCCTCCAGGTTCTCCAGTTTCCTCTCACATTCCAAAAACATGAAGGTAAATTGAATGCTCTAACTTGCCCTGTATAGTGTGTGTATGTGTGAGTGAGTGTGTACCCAGTGATGGATTGGCGCCCTGTCCTGGGTGTATCTG
>JAOUQT010299527.1:0-16261 GCA_025769995.1 Xyliphius kryptos | reverse complement strand
TTAAAAGTAGATTAAAAACACACCTGTTTACATTTGCGTTCGATTAATTCCCTGTAGATAAAGGTGTGGATCTCAGGGTTTGCTGTGTTGGGTTGGTAATCTGGGATAGTTTCTGCTGGCATTTCATCTCCTCCCTTTCTTATAATTAGTGGGGGGCGTGGCGCTGAAATGATGCTGTTCCGGGGGGCCCTCTCGACTTAGTAGAGTCTGCAGTATCTGCCCCTTTTAGTTCTGCTGCTTTAGTCAGTTCTGCCAGAGTTCCATGCTGCACTGTGTGTTAATCATACTTTATTAGTTACAGAATTTCGGTACTTTATTCGCTCTAACTGTGTTTCTTGTCTGTTTTTTGAGGTGTCGTCTTGAGGTGTCCCGTCTCCTTGTCTATGGCACTGCGGATGCGACCATTGATATAAATAAATTACTTGAACTTGAGGATAAATGAATGCATGAATGAATAGTTCAAAATTCATTTCTGATTGATGTTACACATCTGTAGCAATGGGATTAAATAAAATGTACTTATGATGCAACGTCACAGTATTTTGTGTATGTGTATATTTAAAAAAAAACAAAAAAAAAAAACAACCTTTTAATGAACAAATAACTGCACACAGTCGATATCACTGAAGCAAAAAATTATATATTTGATATATTCATATTTCAAATAAAGTTAATTATACACACAAACATAATTCAGATTAAATAAGTAGAAATCAGAAGTGTCAGGAAGCCATTCTACAAAATCCCCTAGTATACCGCAATTCACACCTTTGCAAAGAAAACATTAAAACATTTTTAAATAATAAACCAAGGCTATTTCGGTTAAACGGTGGAACAGCACTGCCCACACTTCTACTTCTAAGTTTGAGAAACTACTATAAGTGGAATATGGTTTTATCATAAAGGTCCTATTAAAGAAAAAAAAAAGAAAAACAAGAAAGAGGAAAAAAATATTAAATAGCAATAAAAAAGCACAGCCCATGAGGAAAAGGTTCTTAAGACACAAATATTATTCTAGCAGTGGTACAACAGAAACATTCTGTAACACACCTATAAAAATGTTAGAATAATGTTTGTATGCATCAATCCTGACCAGAACCCTTAAATGAATAAATCTCTATATCTGGAGGTAGAAGTGTTCATTCCTGAGATGATAAATGCCTTGTTACAAAATCTAAGTAGTTGCATGTACAGTCTTATGCAAAAGTTTGTGCACACCTGACCAAATGTCATGTAAGTATAAATAAGTGAGCACACACTAACAGAGAAGCAACTTAACTTCTGCATGTTTTAATCAAACATCATATACTCTGTTTAGTACTAAACTATTAAAATATTTAAATACACTATACTAACAAAAGTATTGGGACACCTACACATTACACCTATAGGAGCTCTGAGTACATTCAATTCCAAATAATAATAACAAAATTTTAATTTTAAATTTAAGGGCCTGGTTTAAAATCTCTAATCTAGTTTGTCCCAAATCAGTTTAATTGGAATATAAGGTCTGGGCTCTGTGTGGGCCTTCAACATCTTCCACATCAGACTCACCCAAACATGTCAGCCAAGATAGAAACATAAAATTGTTCAAAATGCAGGTATTAGGTTTTTGATTTTTTTTTTATAGTGGTAAAGAGACTAAATGGTGTGTCCCTATACTTTTGTCCATGTGGTGTGTTTTCTACAGAGGCTGTGTTCACTTACTGACACTTTGAAAATTAACCAAACGTATAATTCAAGTGGGAATGTGCCAACTTTTGGCCACGACTGCATGTGTATAAAATCTGCTCTTTCCATCAGTGATTCGTCATGAACATCAAACTGCCACAACGAGAAATTCAATCATTAGAGAGAGAGAGAGAGGGGAGAGGAAAAAAAAAGAAAAAGGACAACAAAACCCCACAACTTTGCATATTCATCTTTCACGTGTGGGCAACTTTAAATATCCGATGCCCCTCGGACATTTTTACAGATCTTGTAAAGACAGTAACTGTTGCAAAAGCTAACAACTGCAGATAAAATAATAAAAAGCACATCAGACTTAGTGTAACAAATTCTATTTGAAACAAACTACAATTGTCATAGCAGAAGGGATTTTAAAATAAAGAAGAACAAGCTCGCATGATTCAACAAAGCAGTTCTGGTTGTCGTTGCAATGTACAATACAGTCGCCTAGAAAAGTCCCAGGGCAGCAGAGCTGTCTATACAACCCAGGCTGCCAGGATCAGACAAAAAAAACAACCCACGCTGTTATTCATTCTGTGGACACTTGTCTTTGATTGAAAAATAACAAAGCATTTTTAGTTTTTAAGAGTTAAATCTGTAGAAAATATTTGTTCATGATGTATTTAAACCTATATTTGGGTGAGTATATGCATGAGGAGACGCTCTGCTCATTTACGAGGACAATTTAAATCCACAAACCCAAACAGTTTATTAAAATAACACAACAACTGAGGCAAAAGCAACATAAGGAAACCAAGTAAGATTCGCAGGCTGTTACAGTTCATCACAGCCAGATGGAGAGTAAGGTGGTTTGATTTCACAGGCTGCATGTTCATTTCCAGAATATATATACAAATCATCTTCTGTATGATAGAATTTTGTGCGATTTCTGAGAGAATGACTACTGGTGCGGACTGAGTACTAAAAACTGAGGTAGAAACCTTTGAGGTATGTGAAAAGCAGAACTTCATCCCGGGGATTGTCAAATACATCGATTAAGAGGCAGACATGTTGGTCCGCACATAAGCACAAGTACCGTACACACCAGGCGAGGAGAGTGAGAAGTGAATACAGACTAAAATGACCTGTGTTGTATAGTTGTAAGTTGTATAGAATCATAAATATGTGAATAAGCTAAATAGGAATAAAAACACTGTTAAAAAAGCTTGTTCTAGGTTGCCGGATATGCATCAAGTAAACTGTTCAAGTTCTAAACATCCTCCTGTTTCACTGTCAACGTCTTCATCATATCACTCTGACATTTATACAACTTTTACATCTTTTTGAGAACCTGCCCATAAATATGTACGTGCGTGTTTGTGTGTAACACTAAAGTAAAAAGCATCTGTGAATAAAAACCATACAAACATTCCCTGAAATCCAGCAACACTTTAGCAGAATAATGCAAAATCCTGCAACACAAAACCTTCGGACACAAAACCTCCCTTTTACAGAAAAAAAAACAAACAGAAAAAGTTTATACGTCGTTACTTTTTGTTAACGTAATTAAATTTGCAATGTGCTCGGTTTATGATTTTTTTGTGTGTTTTATCTGTGTATTATTTTCATTTGCTACTTGGATTTTTGTAAAGCTGCTTGGAGACAATTTTACATTGTAATATTGTGCACTGAAACTCACGATGAACAGAAATCATACCTGCAGTTCCTCAACGTCACTTGTGTGCTTGGCTAACTATAGCACCCATTGAACTTTGAATTAGTTTTTATGTTTCATCGTTTTTAATAATGAAACTTGACAGACAAGCCACATGGTGAAGGAGAAAATGGGACAAGGGAATAATAACAATGGTTTGGGAGCTCGGATTTTCTAGAAATCAGACGAATTTATACTTTATTGACGTTGTTACATCATCGCATATTTTCTTTTTCCTGCTGATATACCATCAACACCAACCATGTTTGATTCAAGCCAGAGGCAGGGTCCTGATACATCACCTGATACTTACTAGTCAAAGTAATTGCTCTTGGTTTAAATGACCGTCAATCAAGTGCCTTGAAAAGCCAAAATACACTCTGAGTATACTGTTAATTATCTCAACAGTAATAACTAGTCAGAAACAGAACCAGTGAAAGGCTTTTAACTCTAATTTAAGTTACCTTGCATATTACTAAATAAAAACGAATTGATTTAGAAATGCCAGAAGTGTTTAGCAAAGTTTAGATGCCCAAGTTTATGTTTTAGTCTGAATATTAAATAAAACATAATTAAATCATGGGTATCCAGCGGTTTCCTGTTTTTGACTTCAGCAGTGATGAGGAAATGGAGCCTCAATGGCACATATGCTTAATGTTTTTGCTGATTTTCATGACCAATGATTTGTCAATTCTTTTTCCTGTTCAGAGATGCAGTGCCTGATTAAAGCAACAACATGGACCACATGGTTGGTTTTCTTGATGGATGAATGGAAGTTATTTTTGGTCATGCTAGATTAAAAGTAGACCTTCCCCAAAGTCTCACCACAACTATTAATAAACAAAGGAATTTGAAAGTACGTCTAAAAGTTTATAGTGTAACAAAAGCATACAGATAGAAAGCCTATTTTTTATTTCTTGATAAGCTGTTATTCTAACGTTGGTTTGGATCACTTACAGATGAGTGTAACGAAAACTAACTTGGGGAAGCTCTAGAGTTAAAACCTGACAGACATAAACAGTTATGTGTTATCTGTTTGCACAAGAAAACATTTTACTACAAGAGTAAATCGTTTTGTGCGTGCGTGCATGTTTGTGTGTTTTTCTAACACACACAAAGTTACAGTGACTGTCCAACGTCTCAACTGAATAACGGTAATGAAGTGTTTTCCTCTACGGATTAATTCATTCATGTGCCACAACGTTATCTGATGCTACTTCTGTAGCTGTTGCTTGGTGTCTTACATCATGTGATTGTGAAGACACTAATTAAAACGGATGTCTGCAAACCTTCGGTTCTATAGTAAATATATTCAGTTCTAGAATTAAAACAGACTTTAAGAAAGCTGAATATAATTCATGATTTTGTCCATGAAATGAGGAAACAACCCTGAAGGGTTAATCAGAAAATGATGACGATATCGAGAGTCATATCAGTAGTATGATAAAAATAAATAAATATGTTGATTCCTCTGTAAAGGAGTGAATACAGGTTAAACAGTTTCTTTACTCCAGTAGAACTTCAATATGAGAACCTTACCAGTGTTAGCTGAATGCAATATACAGTTACATATCTATCTCCTGTTGCTTTGTGTGAACATTGAGTGAATTGTTGATGCTGCGACATACTTATGTCTAATTTTGGTAGTATATGTATCTGCACAATGCAGACACAATATTATTAATAAAAAGATTTTGTTTGATTTAATTTAAATGTAAATTTAGCTTTTACATCTTAACCAATAATTCATTAAAATGAAAATTTTATATTTTTGCCCTGCGGCTGCTTAATGGAAGCTTGTATAGGTAGGTTAAAGCTTTTTTCAGATATTGTAAATGTTTCTATGTTTTGATTTCATTAATTGGAATCTATTATTAATTAAATGGTGAACTACAGACACATTACTGCTGTACTGACTGGTCATTTAAGAGAAACTTTGATTGTTTTTGACCCTGGGTCATTTTTTATCCATTTATTTGGGTTCGAATTTTAACTGAAAACAGATCCTGTATTAAATCAGAACACAAATTTTTTGCTACAAACAGAAATTTTTTTGTTGTCAATCGTAACGTTTTACTATGAATAATTCTCTCTTTGGATTTCATAGCATAGCTCTTATGTGAATGCTATGGTTTTTTTTTTTGCATTCTCTCAACTCAATACTACATTTGATCATTTTAGTACAAAAACTGACCAAATACATGTACAAACAAAATGTTCAAGTCCAAGTAAAAAAACTATCAAAGTTTCCTCTGTTATTGTATTGAGAGTGGGGCCTGAGGTCAGAAAAGACAACGTTCTATTTACTGTCATTCTCAACCTGTTAATATTATTTTAGGATTTTTTAAAAAATATAAACTTTAAAATAAATAGTCTGATGTATTTGGGTCTCTAAGTGTGGGTTCTAGTCATTGTGCTGTAATTATTTATCTGTATTACCCATTTCCTCAATATTACATGACTGAACTTTAAACGGTTTGATTGCTTTGGAACCTGTTCATGTATGAACTGACTTAAATTAAGGACATTCAGGGTCCCCTTGATTCAGAATGAGAACATGTAACTGGAATATGCTGGCTCTTGAAACATCTAAAGATCACTGGCATCTTTCAGATAAAAAACAATAAATATTCTGTCATCTTTTTCAAAAATGTTATATGGTTGAGCACTCGGTCGCCTGTGCACGTGTTTGTACAGGTGTCTGTGTTTAGTCAAAACTCGGGCTGAAAGGACATTCCGCAAGGCACTCTGGATCTACATGAACCATCATCAGGCCCAAACAGTTCCAATCTTAGTAACACTCGTGGAAATAAAAGGAAAAATGCATCATTGTCAGTCAGCAGGTTCGTGTAAACAGTGTGCTACCTTTACGTTCCTACTCTACGGTCTCCGACAGAACCATGTGTACCCAGAAAAGAAATAAATTATTCACAGGACTTGCATATTGCTTTGTTGCTGACGAGGTGGTGGTGTACTCTTAGTTCATTTTGGCTACAGAAAAAAGTGTGTAAAAGAAAGTGAACCTGAGATAGTGTTCGTCAAGTGGTCAGAGTGGTTTGTTATTCCTCCACCACTCTGTTTTTGGCATAGGCTCTGAGATACGAAGTGGATTTTTGGCTTTAGCTAGCTTTGAGGTGAAGATGGTGTGAGGTGTTTAAGGTGATGGGTTGGTGGAGGTGGATGAGGTAGGCGTGCGTGGGAGGGGCTGTAACTGATTGCGATCTCCTGAAGATTTGCTGGTTGCACTTGATGAGTTCAGACCGGCCGCTTGTGCAAACAGCACACCTGAAAGAGAAGATGCACAAGAATGAACCGTCATGGACGTCATAAGTGCTGGAACGTTGACTGTAAAACAAACAGAAGGAGTTTTGTGTAATAGTTTTGTACTATATGGGCAAAAGTATTAAGACACCTACAGGCACGTTCATGGCCTGCAGTTTAAGATTGGTTCTTTATTCGTAGCTATATCAGCTCAATTAGAAAGGATGTCTACAACATTTTGCTTGTTTATCCTAAAGACATCTGTGACGGTGACCGATCCAGACAGTGTTTTTGGGTGAGGGTCTGGATGAGCATGTCCAGTCTAGTTTTTTTTGGGTTGAGGTAAGAGCTCTGTGTGGGCCAGTCAGGTTCCCTACACCAAATTAAACCCATCATGCCCTTTATGAACCTTGTTTTATGCACAGATACACAAACTCAGAACAGAATGACTTTTGCCTGAACGGTTCCAGATAATTCTAAGATCAACTGGTGTCAACAGTCATTTCTGGTCAAATCACTGTACACATGCATGATTTCTCTGTACGAAGTTTAACTTCACTAAAGTAAAGGCAGTCTAAAGTCTAATAGTGAGACTACAAAAAAAGTTGACCTAGTTAGTTAGCAGCTAAGCAAATCACTAAGCCCCTCTCCTCCATCCCAGTTGGAATTATAGACCATTTTTGATAAATCACAAATAGCTGAATCTTCTGACTGATTCAGATTCTACTGACCTAATTCTGACCCAGGTACAGTCCTTATATAACATCCACTCTCATGATTTCACATTCAGTTCATTTTAGTTTGTACACTGGATTTTTATTTGAAGTCAGACTGTTAAGAAGTGTAACTACAGTAATTACAAATAAATCCTAAAACATTTTCCATTTATTGTCAAATTAGTTTTCCGGTTCAAAGTAGGGAAAGGCATTGAAACCAGCATATTAACATGTGTATCTGGTACTGATCTGGTACTCTAGACTAGATGGGGTCTGATTTCGTTCAATGTATAAAGGATGATCATTACATTAATTTTAAATTACTACCCTCACACAGTTCTATTTCAGTAAATCATTTTGCTCTGCATTCACAAGATTCTAATTTTTAGCTTTAAGGATTTAAGGATTTAAGGATGAGGACACACTAAAACGTACACTAATCCATGATGCTGTATATAAGAATGTAGTAAACATTCATATGGAAGTAGGTGTATATTAAAATAATTAGTTGCTCACCAGTGTAGACGACTCCATTGAGTTCCACAGACATACTGATGCTGCTCAGGCCGTTTGTGGTGAGATTCAGAGCTGAATCCTGTCTGTTCTCTGAAAAACCATAAAAAACGGTCAATTACAAGTTCGGCATCACATTCCTCACTCAAATTTAAATGGCAGCCCTCTTCCACCACTGTAAAAGTAGAGTTACAAACATCACTTGATTTATTCATTGCAATTGTTCACTGTGTACCAAATGTGTACCAACCACCCCCAGCCTGTAGAGGTAGCCATTTTGTAGAAGCAGCAGTTTGAAACACTTTGTAATTCATACTCAGATAATGATTTTTGTAAAGCACCAGCTTCCTGACACTGCACCAGACTTAACCACACCTCCAGTGTACTGTGCTAAATTATTAAGACCTCAAATATAAATTTACTTTAAATTTAAATGCCAGTGTCTACATGCAAATGTCACATACGATCTGATTTCTGTCAAAACTCATGTATTCCAAACTTCTACATATTTACTTACTGAACTCAGCACACTGGGGGTAATGTGTTAAAAGTGGCCCGTAATAACATGTTTTGTTTAATTTATTAAAATATGTTTAGTAAAAACCTAGGGGAAAAAAAACGAAAAATATTTTTTTTAAAACCCTAATTAAGAAATAGTTGTAACGGTATAGAAAGTGCATAAAAACCACATGCTGCACAGAGTACAATGACGTGACTGCAAAAGTAGTTAACGATTCTGTAGTGACCACCTTGCAGTCCTGAAATGCTCCTAAAAAAGATCATGTGGAGCATAAGACAAACCCATAATTTTGCACATCTTAAGATCTGTTTGCAGAACAAATGGGATAAAATAACACCTAAAACACTAATGATTATAGGGATTTAAAAACGACAACATTATACACGACAAAAGGCACAATAACTGTGTATAACTCACTTCCACACTTGCACAATGTGTGCCTCCAAATTACATCATCCAACAGTAGGGTTTCCCCACCACCACCACCATTACACCACAATGATATGAAACTCTCCCACGGAGGTGAAAAGTGGGTCAGCACGTTACATTTTTTAACCTGAGACTGAATCATCCACATGATTACTACAGGGAAAAGATCTTGATCATTCACTATGAGCAATCTCACTGATCTGAGAGCTGTAAAAACCTAACTCTACTGCTGGGGAAAAAACAACCAGTCAATGTGAAAGTCTGAGCAGAGTCACACAAACGAAAAGTGTTAATACAAAAAAAAAAATTTTTAAATCACATAATTTTATGCCAGCTTTATTTTAGGAGTGACACAGAATATTCAAAGAAAAACAGAGAAAATTGCATGAAATGAGAAATAACAATGAATTGGAATTTTATTGTAGCAAATAAGTATTTGACCCCCTAGTAAAACATCATTTAAAACTTGGTGGCAAACCCCTTGTTGGCACAGCAGTCAGATGTTTCTTGTAGTTTTTATACGGTTTGCACACGTTTCAGGAGTAATTTTGGCCCAGTCCTCTCTGCAGATCATCTCCAGATCCTTAAGGCATGCATTTGGAAACGTGAAGCTTCGGCTCTCTCCATAGATTTTGTATGGGATTACGGTCGGGACACTGGCTTGGCCATTCCATTACCTTGATATGCTTCTTAAGGAGCCACTCCATTGTTTCCTTGGCTGCATGTTTTGGGTCGTTGTCATGCTGGAAAACCCATACATTTCCCATTTTCAGTGCCCTGATGGTGGCAAGGAGGTTGTTGAGTAGGATTTGCAATATATGGCCCCCGATCTTCCCGTTGTTGCGGTAAAGCTGGCCTGTGCCCTTAGAAGAAAACCACCCTAAAACATAATAGTTCCACCACCATGCTTGATGGTTTTCTTATGATCTTCTGTATTTTTCTTCCTCAAAACATGTCGTGTTGAGTTGTGGGTAAAGAGCTCAATTTTGGCCTCATCTGACCACAGCACCTTCTCCCAATTTCATTAATATGTTCATTGGCAAACTTGAAGTGGGCCTGAACGTGAGTCTTCTTGAGCAGAGGAACCTTGCACCAAGTATTAAATGCTATTTACTAGGGGGTCAAATACTTATTTCCTTCAATGAAATACTAATGAATTTCTCTCTTATTTAATGTAATTTTCTCAGTTTTTCTTTTGATATACAGTGTGTCACTGTTAAACTAAAGCTGTGTTGCTGCTAAATTATGATATGTTTATCGTTTTAAAAACAACTATAAACAGAACTTGAACATATTAATATAATTTATTGTGTGGATCAGAGTTTAATTGGTTTCCCTTGTAAAACAGCTCACATTGCTAAGCCAAACATTTTATAAATATGTTAAAACCAAACAGTCCAGATGAGAACATACATTTACATAGCATCATCAATCACCCCTCACTGATTTATATACTTCATCCAGACAGCAGTGAGCTCTGTAACGTTTAAAGACAAAGGTTTTGACCAAACAGCAGAGAAGGGGACAGAGACGAAGAGGATGTTATTCTCCCTGGAGAACTCAATTCACAAATGTTTCACATGATCGATCGGCTATAGAAACTGAATCAGTCTTAAGACAAGATGAGGAGGAAAGTGAGCCTGACTGCAGAAACAGTCATGTTTTACACCTTCTCTAAAGTGCTCAACGTGTTCGCAGACACTTTTAACAACACTGTGGCAAAATCAAATCTATTTTTACCTAAAGAGTTTATTCTTTTAAGCCATTTTTGAATTTCTGGTTCATGGATTTATGTCCTTCATGAAATTTGGAACTGAAAGGCAGAATAAAAAAAGGTGAAGGTCATAAACCCCTCAGTATTCAGTAAGTGGGTTTATAATCTTAATAATGATCTGATTACTGGATTTTGGCCGAGGTCTGAGACTGAACACTGATATCAGATTTCGAGGAAAATGCTGTGGGTTAAACATAGCGCACACGGACTCTAATAGACAGCAGCATTCACTCGATTCCATTTTCAGATTGACTGAAGTGTAACATGATGCATGTGTATTTCTGTGAACGTGTGTGAAAGCTGGTTTTGTTTCACCTGTTTTTATTTCAACAGATTGATTTTTCTCCTAATATAGTTAGCCATCTCTGTGGAGATGTTCTTCTTGTATTCCTATACGAGCACTCTATTTATAACCATGTAACAAATCAAATCCCAGAAACCCTTTAGACAAACAGTAGAACATCAGACAAATCTCAAATAAAGAGATTGGCACTGGTAATCGTGAACATAATGAAACCAAAACAGACCCTTTTAATGGTCTGTGAATCTTTGTGTGTTGGCACTGCAGGGACAGTAAATGATCATTATGGGTAAAATCCTATTTTAATTATTCAAATATTGAGCCATGTTGGCGGTTTCTGAATAAGTATTACTTGGCTTTTATATATACACCAAGGTAAAAACTGGTTAATATGGTAACTAGGTATGAGATGATTTCAAATTTTGATGGTACGATTATTGTCTCAGAAATAATCATGATTATATGATTATTATTCAATAATAAAAAAGACAATTTTAATATTCAACTTTTGCTGAATATTAACACAAAACATAAAAAATGCGTTCCTTAAAATACATATTTATATCCATTTAAAAGAAAACAAGGTTTTTCCTGTAAGGACAAAGGAAACAGACAAATGTTCAGATCCACAACATCCAATCTGCACTTTTTTGATGTAGATTTGTGGATGGGTACGCTTTTTAAATACACCTGTTGCTGAATTTTGACTTGCTTCGTGTTTATAATGGTGAAAAAAATATCATGTTTATTCTTTAATTACTACACATTTTAGTTTAAAGGAACAATGCTGAGAGCTAGCGGTTTGGAAATACCATGATGATCTGAAATGCCACTGGCAGCAACAGTGTTAGCTCATTATGTTGACATATGTGTGTTCAGTTCTTGTTACCTTGATTGTTGATGCGAATGTTCATGGGCACCTGGGAGCTCATCGCCAGCAAGTTCTGTTGCAGGACTCTCTGAACCAGCCTTTGATGCTCCTCAGGGGCCATCGCCATCTTCTTTTCAGGTGGCTCTCCGGTTTCCAGCTTCTCCCGCAGCTGCTCAAACGCTGCTGCCTGAGCAGCCATGGCTGCCTGCACCGCCACAGCCTGAGCTGCCGCCACAGAGTGAGCAGCCAGACTGCCGGGGAGCCTGTGAGCCGAAGCACTCAGGGGTTGCCCACCATCATCTTCTACATGGGAAAAGATGAACAATGAGGAAGGAAGCAAGAGGGTGGATGATAACCTACCTCCAATCATGCCACTACAATTTACTGATGTCACATCACCCCACTGAGAACTGACCCCCAGCTAAACTTCTTTCCACATTATTATTTAAGATTAAACTTACCCTTTTTGATTTTATTCACTGTGGAATGAGAGACGTCGCTGGTCCCCACAGCCATACCAATGGTTGGCATGGAAATCTTGGGAGAGGAGAGCATGCTGGGCGCCCCATTGGGTGAGTAGGGGAATAGTGAGCCACCGAAGGTTTGGCGCCGCCCTTCTCTGCGGTTACTGTCTATAGCAGCCTGCAGTTCATTGGGGTTGCTGAGGCCCCGCTTATCACATTCATATGGGTAAAGGTACTTCATGTATCTGTAAGAAGATGAAGTAAAGAACATTTTAATCAAAAAACATTATACAGAACATACAACAGGTGCGACAAGAATGTGAAAAAGTCATTTATACAGAGTGAATTTATATAGTGAAACACTTCTTAGTAAAGTGTATATTGAGATATAAAAGAAGACCATGTAAACACCATTTTTCTGAATTCTTATTTTTTCTAGCTTCATTATTCTGAATTGTATTAACAGCAGCTCATATAAGCTGTTTTTAGCTTATATCCATATTTCCTTGTATATTCAATTTGTAAATTAACTTTATACTCCTACTCATGCTCCCCTTCAAAACTAAATCAGGGAATTTAGAAAGAGTTCCTCTTTAAATCTGATGACAGTATAGATAATAAAGTTACAACCCTGAACGATCGAGAACATCAGGAACTCACTGTGTTCTGAGTGTGAAGGCAGCACTGGTGATTGAGGTGGGAAGGTTTAACCCTTTAGTGATCTCCCTCCAAAGCTTTTTATTGATGACCTCCACCAGACCACCCTTCTCCGTGACCAGTCTGTAGAGCATGTACAGATCCAGAACCTGCTTAGCCATTATGGGAATCCGGTTTACAGGAGTTCCTAAATAAAATAAAAATTAAAAAAAAAAAATCATGTTACTGCATAAAGTTAGTGATGAGTTCACTGCAAAAAGCTTTTAAAGAACGGGACTGTGGTGAAGCAATAAAAAGCAAGCAAGAGACATACACACATGAGCATATTTCAATACTGTTCTGCATTTGTATTACATACATAGAAAGTGAGAGAGCAAAAAGGGCCAGACTAGGCAATCAAAATTTGGTTTAAAACTAATGTATTCAAAAAAAAAAGATAAAAAATGAAAATGTTAAAACAAAGACAGTGAAAGTGAGTAAGGAAAGTGTGAGACAGTGGGGGTGGGAAAAGAATATGTGTGAGGAGAAAGCAAACATCAGAAAAAGAGAATCTAAAAGAACTGGAGGAAATGTTAAGAAACAGAATTAGGAAACGTTCATTAGAACTCAAGAGACTCTTCACATCAGAACCCATAAAATGCCCTTACAATGAATGACTTTTTCTGTAAAATGATTTACATATCAATCACTTATGACTTCAGATTTACACTGCAGCCCTTTTAAACAGAACTAACAGCCAATATTTATGTTTATGTAAAGACATCTTTCTGAACCTAGGACTTTATATATATATATATATACACACACACACACACACACAAAACTAGTCATTTCATGCGTCTGTTTCGTCACTAGAGGGCAGCCTAAACTCATCACTTCACAGATTTCTTTAAACAGTGAAACGGATTTTTTTTTTAACAGATTAGTGAAAGCGTGGATTCGTTTTGGTGCTTCACTGTAAACACCACGTTCTGTCTTCAGGAAAATCTAAATATAATCAAAACAATGATCAGGAAGAGCAGGTTTGATGAATTAAACACAAACAGGAAATCTTTGTCTATATAATAATAATCTACGTTTGCAAATACGAAAAATCGGAAATTATTTTATAGAATCGTTTCTCTGGAAACATTAATGAGATACTGAGGTTAAATTACACACAAACATTAATCACATTAACACAGTGGTTTGGGGTTATTCATTCTGAGAGTCAATCGTCAGTCCCAATTTAAAAAAAATGAATTACAGAATGACAGAACTAAACTCCAAGATGCATTTTAGCAATAACTTACCCACTGTGCTTAAAATATAAAGAATAATGTAGAAAGGCTAAGCTATTCATGACTATAAAAACACAGCCATCAACACAAGGATTTAATAATTATTTAATTGAATGCTGGGCTAATAAACCTTCATGAAAACATTAACATTAAGGGGCAGCGCAGTTCCGGTCCGTGTGGGTTTTCTCCAAGTTCTCAATTTTCCTCCCACAGCCCAGAAACATAGATTTAAGGTAAATTGGCTGCTCTAAATCACCGTTATATAGTCTGTATGTGTGTGCCAAGCCCCCCGCCCACTCTCCCCAGTAGAGGATTAGGTGGGACATGATGACCAAAATGAAAGTATGTATAAACTTATACATAAACATATTTACACAAATTATATAAACCAAAGTATTTGGACACACCTCACTGAATCCAGGTGTTTTTAGTCTCAGTACCACTTATATAATGCATATAATCAAGAACACAGTGATGCATTTTCAATAATTTCTCACTTCCAATCTGGTGGAAACAGTTTTGGGGAAGGCCCATTCCTGTTTCAGCATGACTGCTGCAGTGCACATGTTAAAATGAGTCTGATATGGAAGAATGAGTCATGCTCAAAACCTTAACACAATTTAATAATTTTGGGCTTGTAGTCAAGCGCTCCTGCCAAACATCAACTTTGCCGGATGAAGGTGGAAAAATATCTAAAGACACACTACATTCTCGCAGAAAACTCATAACTCATAAAAACTCTGTTCAAACTAGTAAACAAATTTCTCTTACCCACAGCCTCCCTACCCTCTCACTTTTATTCTACTGACACCTGTAATTCTTTAATGATGTACTTTAATGAAAAAATCTGTAAAATCCATCAGAGCATCTGCCCCAATCCTCTACCTCTCGCTTTCTCTGCACCTCTCTCACACTATCAGTCTCTTTCCTGTTTTCAACTCCCCGATACATCGCTCATCTCTGATCTCATTATCAAATCTCAGCCTTCTACATGTCAGCTTGACCCTTTCCCTACAGTGTTGGTTAAATCCTGTCTTTCCTCTTTGCTCCCTCTCATAACTACCATCATTCACTCCTCACTCAGTAGTGGTATTGTTCCCACACTTCTCAAAACAGCAGCCATTACCCCTATTCTGAAGAAACCTGGTTTAGATCCCAATAATTTTAATAACCTCCGCCCCATTTCTAATCTACCTCTCATTTCCAAAATACTCGAAAAAGTCATTGCTACTCAACTTCACACCCATCTATCCCAAAACTGCCTTTATGAACAATTCCAGTCTGGCTTTCGCCCCCTCCACAGCACAGAAACCGCCCTCATTAAGATCACCAATGACCTTCTTGTGGCAGCTGACTCTGGTTTATTCTCCATTCTCATTCTCCTTGATCTGAGCGCAGCCTTCGACACAATTTCTCTCACTATCCTTCTCAAGAGACTATCTTCTATAGGCATTAACCATATTGCACTTGACTGGTTCCATTCATATCTCTCTGGCCGCACTCATTTCATCCAACTCAAATCCTTCAGGTCTCAGTCCTCCCCTGTCTCTTCTGGTGTGCCCCAGGGTTCTGTGCTGGGGCCCCTCCTTTTCATCATCTATCTTCTGCCCCTTGGTAATATTTTTCGCAACTTTAACATTGATTTCCATTGCTATGCGGATGACACCCAGCTCTACCTATCCAGTAAACCAAGTACTCCATTCCCGCCCTCAACCCTCTTAAACTGTCTATCTGAAATAAAAACCTGGCTCACCTCAAACTTCCTAAAACTCAATAGTGATAAAACAGAAATTTTGCTCTGTGGCTCAAAATCCACACTTTCTAAAGTTGACAGTTTCTCCATTCAAATCGACAGCTCCTTCGTCTCCCCCTCACCTCAGGTTAAGAGTCTGGGTGTCATCCTTGATAGCTTTTTATCCTTTCAATCCCACATCAGTCATACAACCCGGTCTGCATATTTTCATCTCCGTAATATTAAGCGTCTACGCCCCTCCCTCTCCCCCCATACTGCTTCTATTCTTGTTCATAGCCTTGTTACCTCCCGTATAGACTACTGCAATTCTCTTCTTTTTGGTCTTCCTCATAAATCTCTC
>JAOUQT010299520.1:0-16262 GCA_025769995.1 Xyliphius kryptos | reverse complement strand
AGGGAGGGATGGGAGGGAGGGATGGATGGCAGGGATGGATGGATGGATGGATGGATGGATTGAGGAACGGATGGAGGAATGGATGGATGGATAATACTCACTCTATACGATCTAAAGCACCAAAACCAACCTGACTTTAAAGCAGTTGTAACGAATGTTATTTTTATCTCATCTGTATTAATGTTTTCATCTTAACTCAAAAGGAAAATCCCAATTAAACCCTTAGAGAATGTCATCAGCCTTTATGTGGTCATGGACAATAAATTTTTTAATAAAAGTTACAACTATGTGACCCATTCATTAAGGTTCCTCCTCTCTGATATTAAACAATTTCCATCCATTAAAGCACCACAGATAGGATTATATTTTAATCATCTGAAATGGACTCCTACAACTTTTTTTTTTAGACATTTTTAATGTTTGAGCATCTCTCACAACTTATTCAGAATGCAGTAGCCCTTCTGGTCCTTATATAATCAGTTCTCCAAAAAAACAGTCAAAAGATTGAACACACCACTTTTTTTATCAGTTACACTTTGTGTAAAAATAGGCTTTGTAGTTCTACAACACCAAACTGCAGTCCATCTGTTTGTGGACTACAGTGCATACTGTGTCCGTCCCCTTTACTCCGTTTTCTAATGGCCAGGACCCCAATAGTAGCACCACAGAGCAGGTAGTATTTAGTTGGTGCATTATTCCTATCCCAGCAGTGTCACTGAGGTTTCCAAATGAAACTACAGCAGCACCGCTGCACTAACACCCCCTCACCGCATCAGTGTTAATGCAGAACTGTGTTGCCCCAAAAATAAGAGATCCCTGAAAATAAGACCTAGGTGAGGTTTTGCTGAATTGCTAAACATGAGGCGTGGTTGGGCTGTTGAGCTATCAATCTATAGGTTGTGGGTTCAAATCCCAGGTCCACTGAAGCTACCAATGTGGATCCTTGAGCAAAACCCCTAACTCTCATTGCTCCGGTACAGTACAGTACATTTACATTTAGTTATTTAGCAGACACTTTGATTGTGACATGAGTGTATCACAACATTAGTACAGGCTCACCCCAAGCCCCTGTTGTGCAGGGTTATATGACATGAGTACAGCCTTGCACCACCATGGTAAATTAGAGTGAACATGACTGCTGGATGCGAAATAGGTTGCTGCAGTTAATAAAATCATTTACTTTGAGATTGTACTTACACTATTTTCGAACATCGAGACAGAAGTTAAATATAACTACACACAGCGGACCATATATGCTGGACAAATTCTAATTAGATGTCAAACACATTTATCTGAGTACAACATTCTACACTCACTAACCACAGATTATCCAAGTGGAACACAACTCTCCCACAGAGATTCTAACCAACAGACTAATAGTGTTAACAGCATTGCAGCTATCTCACCTTTATCTCATATGGGGGCATATGCAAGTGCTAAATGAGTAAAAATAAAGCATGCTAAAGTGGTTTTCTTACCAAAGCAGTCCGTATGAAAGTACAGTGGAGCCAAAAAGGGGCCACTGATTGTGTAAGTTATTCTACTTAGAAATATAAGAGAGATCTGTAATTTCCATCATAACTAAACCTTAACTGTAAGGGTCAAAGGGAGAAAAGAAATCCAGAAAATTACAATGTGGGATTTTTAAAAAAAATATTTGTAAATTCTGGTGGAGAATAAGTATTTGGACACCGACAAACGAGCAAGATTTCGGTCTCTCACAGACTAGTAACTTCTTCTTTAAGAAGTTCTTCTGTCCTCCACTCGTTACCTGTTTCTCCTCATTATCTGGTCTACAGTTTTCTTCCTGGCGTCCTTCAACGGCTCTTTGGTTTTGGTCATGGTTTTGGTCAAGTCTGAATGTTTGAGGCTGTGGACAGGTGTCTTTTATACAGATTATGAGGACCAACCGGTTACGAGTGGAGGGCAGAAGAGCTTCTTAAAGAAGCAAGATTTCTGTCTCTCACAGACCAGTAAATTCTTCTTGAAGAAGGTCTTCTGTCCTCCACTCGTCACCTGTTTGTCCATATTATCTGTATAAAAAACACCTGTCCACAGCCTCAAACATTCAGACTTGACCAAAACCAAAGAGCCGTTGAAGGACACCAGGAAGAAAACTGTAGACCAGATAATGAGGACAAACAGGTAATGAGTGGAGGACAGAAGAACTTCTTAAAGAAGAAGTTACTGGTCTGTGAGACTCACCCATAACCAAGACCAAAGAGATGTTAAAGTACACCAGGAAGAAAACTGTAGACCAGGCTGGAAAAACTGAATCTACACTTGGCAAGCAGGTTGGTGTGCAAAAATCAACTGTGGGAGCAATTGTAAGAAAATGAAAGACATCTGAGGCCCATGGGGTCAACATGATCCTGAGAACGGTTGAGAAAAATCCCAGAACTACACGTGGAGACCTGATGAATGACCTGCAGAGAGCTGGGACCAAAGTAACAAAGGCTACTATCAGTAACACACTATGTACACCAAGAGAGACTCGAATCCTTCAATACCCAAAAAAGGAAATAAGGTTGGCGATTGGAACCAATGTAAGAGTTCCATCAAGCTAACCATAGATAGTAAGGAAAGAACAGGTAAACAATCCAAATAACAAGGTACCGAAAGACAACGAGGCAGTCGCAGTGACAACCAGCAAACATTAAGCAACCAGAACGGAATGAAACCCAAAGCTGGACAGGTGTAAATACCAACCGACGTTTCTAACAGGGTTTAAGCAAATTGCTTGGCTTGAGATTTTTGTTCACTTAGTGTCTGCAGTGCAACCTGTACAGGGTGTTTTCCTGTATTAGCATAATAACTTTGGGATAGGCTCCAGCACCATAATTAGGATGAGCGGCTGGAAGATGGAATGGAGGACTGTGTCTTTGCACAGATTTTCCTTGGAGCGCTCTGTAGCACATGCTGGTTAAAGTGATTGCATACAGTTGACATAAGGTTTTAATTACAGTGACGCTTTAATTAACACATCAATCTAAAATAAATAAGCTATGATGTGGAGTCTTCATCCCACGATTCCGCTTTTACTTAGTTCATGTCCCGATTGCCACAGTGAGAGCTCTCGCCAGGTAAGAATTTTTGGCACTGTGTGGCAGAATATCTGATGCAACATACAGTAAGAATCATTTCAGTTGAGGTGAGTGGGGGGCACTGAGCCTTCAGATTTCAGCAGGTGGTAATTTACTGTGTCTTTGAGTGTATTTTTTTGATGGCTGCAGTCGAACCAAACAGCTGTGTGATCTACAAAATGCAAACATAACCTTGAATCTTGGGGAGGATGACATCTGCATCAGAACAAACACTGCAGAGTTAAAGTGTGATTCCGAAAGAAAGAAATCTGCATGAACCCTTAGTTTGGTTTTAACATTTTTTGGGCGTACCACTCAACATTCAACATATTAAATGTATAGGGAGTGGTAGCTCAGTGGTCAGGGTGTTGGACTATCAATCACAAGGTTGGGGGTTCAAATCCCAGGTCCACTAAAGTTACCAATGTTGGTCCTTGAGCAAGACCCTTTACCCTCATTGCTCCAGGGTCCAGTTTCAACCCTGTGTTCTGACCTTAACTGAGTTGGGACCGTTGTAAGTCGCTTTGCATAAAAGCGTCTGCTAAATAACTAAATGTAAATGTATAGATAGTAAACACCAGTACTGCATGTATAAATGTAAGTGTATGTGACAATCATATTACAAATTCCAAATTAGATTTTTTGGCTAAACTAACCACTTTTAGTCTTTTCCGTGTCGGCACGGGTTTCGTTAATCACCCAAAAACATGCTAATATGTACATTGGTGATGTCAATTTGCATAAATTGTAAATGTTTGCATGGATGTGCTTGTCTGAGTGCTTGCATGCCAATGGAGTGGAAACCAATTTATTATTATTTTTTTTATTATCGGAACCTGTATTTCTGGAGGATGGACCACTGGACATGGACTAGTTTTTCCAATTGTTGAATACACAATCTGTACATGGCTGTCCTATACTGTTGATGCTGCTCAAGGAGGGTGAGTCCCCCAATGGGGCCTGGTCCTCCCAAGGATTTTTCTAAAAAAAAAAAAAAAAAACATAAAATTGACTTTTTTCTTGCCACTGTCGTTTCAGGTTGCTTATTGGGTTCCCGGTTTGAATCCCAATCTGGGTGGAGTTTCCATGTTCTTCCCGTGTCCGCATGGGTTTCCTCTGGGTTCTTCCCACGTTCCAAAAACATGGACTCAAGGTAGATTGACTGCATAGTGTGCCCAGCTATGGATTGGCACTCTGTCCTGGATGTATCTGCCCAGCGCCCCGAGACGTTCTCCCCTGGATGGGCATAGGGAACCCGACCACGACCTTCGTAGAAGATTAAGCTAAGATTATATCTTAGCTTACTTTTCGAGTAGACAGGTTTACGAAAAGCCTTGATTAAAGTCCGAAACTCGAATAATATGCTCCAAATCTTTTGGAAAATCTCCCATGTGAAATAACTTGATATATTTGTTCCATTTCTAGGAGCCTGCTGCGGTATGTTTTGTTATTAGAATCATTAAAAGCTGATTGGTTTGTCCTATTTTTAACCCAGAAGTACATATGGAAATACAAACTGTCACATTTTGCTTTCCTTACTTAGAACATAGGACTTGATTTATAACCAGAAAGACACATTGTGTACAAAGTTCCTCAAAGTTTAATTGGCAATTTTATGATACTAACAAAGAAACTGAAACAGAAAACCGAAAGCAGGGAGAACAATTAAACTTCAAAGCAACAAAAAAAAACCATGTAGAGGGAAAACAATCATGTCACTCTATCTGACAGGGCTTCCACGTCTCCTTAGGAGTTGGACCACAATAGCTTTGTTAGGTATGCCTCTTAGTCTTGAACAATGCCACCCCCAATCTACATAATCCCTGTTGTCCTAAAGGGAAAAAAGACATAGAGAGAGAAAGGGAAGTGCAAACACTCTTAGTTGGCTGAGTCTTGGCTATGACTGGGCTCTGACAGCTTCATTAAAACGGAAAGCTTCCATTTCTGCATATGGGCCAAATTTGCCATTTGGACTTGTGCAGAACTGGAAGAGTGTGATAGTGGTTGACCTCGTACTACCCGAGGAGGATTGGAGCACTTGCTTCAATGTGAGCACGGATTCACACAGAGCTGATTAGAGCTGTGCAGCTGGGTTATTGCTTTCCCAATCCCATCACAAGCCTGAAGCAAAATTTAGTAGGGCGAGGATAGATTTTGCACCATAAAAGTAAAATAGTCAAATAATTTTAAGTTTATGTCAAGTCCCATAAAACTGTCCTTAATATTTATCTTCAATCCAATAAATTTATTTGGGAAACAGTTCGAATAAAAAATAAAAACATGAAGAGCCACAGAACTCTTCATTTCGTCAATCATGACCATTACAATGTGACATTTTTGCCCGAAGGCTCGTTCCCTGAAGTACAGGGCTTTATCAGTTCTCTGGGATCAGAACCTGAGCTCTTAAATAACACATTTTTCTGCACAGAGACCTCATTTAGAGAGAAACCGATTACCTGATCTAATGTTGCTCCAGTTGATTATTAAATGACTTCTTAATGCTTTGCGAATCGTACATTAAAGTGCTGACTAGAAACTCTCTGCTCTGGTAGGTTTAAGTAGTTATAATAAAATGTATAAAAATAAGTGCATTAATAGAAGTCATTTAAATATAAGTTTGGTTAAAGTGTCATGACGTTGACAATTATATAGAGTTTTTTCATTTTGATTTTGAGTTACTCATTGTAAAAGGAGTGGAAGGGAGTGGTAGATCATTGGTTTGGGTGTTGGGCTGGCAATCTAAGGGTTGGGGGTTCAAACCCCAGGTCCAATGAAGTTGCCAATGCAGGTCCTTGAGTAAGACCCTTAATTAAATTAAAACCCTCCAAATTGCTCTAGGGGATTCTGTATGTAACCTTGTGTTCTGGCCCATAAGTATTAAGTGGGATACTTTGGATAAAAGTAATCGCTCAAAAACCTGCTAATAAGTAAATTGGTGATGTAAATTTGCATAAATTGAGAATGTATGCATAAATATGCTTGTCTGGGTGCTTGCATGCCAATGGACTGGCAACCAATTTTTTTTTATTTCGTTGTTTTTTTTTCACTGGAACCTGTAATTCTGTTGGACTGGAGGATGGACCACTGGACTATAGTTTTTCTACACTGTTGATGCTACTTAAGGAGGATTGGTCCTCCCAAGGTTTCTTATTTAAAAAAAAACATAACATGGAGTTTTTTCTTGCCACTGTCGTTTCGACTTGCTTATTGGGTTCCCAGTTCGATTCCCAATCTGGGTGGAGTTTCCTTGTTGTCCCCAGGTCCACATGGGTTTTCTCCGGGTTCTCCGGTTTCCTCCCACGTTTCACTCAAGGTAGATTGGATGCTTTAAATTGCCCCGTGTGTGTGTGTGTGTGTGTGTGCGTGAGGGTGTGTAAGTAAGTGAGTGAAAGTAAGTCGCTTTGGATAAAAGCGTCTGCTAAATGACCAAATGTAAATGCATTAGACTTTTCCATTAACATTTATTATTTTTTTATGGCCACATTTTAAATAAGCTTAACATAGTTCATTCATTTATTCATTATCTTCTGCTTAATCCTCTATGAGAGTTGTGGTGGGGTTCCCCATGCCCATCCAGGTGAGACCGTCTCAGGCGCTGGGCAGATACACCCAGGACAGGGCACCAATCCTTAACAAAGTTGTATGTAAGAAATCCAGGAGCTCAGAAGTTCTAAAAATATTTGATCAGTCTGACTGGTACCAACAATCATGCCACAGATTTTTAACTGTTGTGAATGTTGATGTGAACATGAACTCTGGTGTGGTTGCTCAGTGGGCTATCAATCTAAACGTTGTGGGTTCAAATCCCAGGTCCAGCAAAGTTACCACTGTGGGTCCATGAGCAAGACCATTAGATCTCTTTGCATCAACCCTGTGTTCTGACCCTAACCAAATTGGGATACTTGTAAGTCACTTTGGATAATAGCGTCTTTTAAATAACCAAATGTATATATTAGGTTGATGATGTCAGCATTCTAAACTTATGACCTGTTACTATTTGGATGTATGATTTATCCAGAATGGATAAATAAATGAATATCTTTCTTTAAAAAAAGAGCTTCCAGGCCTTTTATGCCTCCAACAGGGTGCACGTCATGATTAATGGTGCTTTAGAAGATAACGGTGAACCTGTCTTATGCTAAATAAGACCTTCAGAGTTCAAGTGATGTAAGTTCTTTATATAAGGGATAAATATGAAACCGTCCTTCATCCTTCTTTGACCATCTGTAAACAAAATATTTATGGGAATGGTTTATTTGTAGCTCATAGCTAGCTTAGTAACACACCTCGGGAATTCAACACTATTGCTTCATCCCATCAGCATGCTGTGGAGCCATCAGACTGAGTGGCAGCAATATGGAGACGATTACTATCAGTCTGTCATCACTGGCGGTAATATGATCAATGTTAGACTTGGCAGCATCATGTGTACAGTTAGTGCTTAACATGGCACGATGCTAGACTTAGATCCTACACAGCGGCAAGAACTAAACATAAACAGGACATAAGATATAATAAAACATTTAAAAACAAATGGAAGATGATGGTGGTTAGCACTTTCGCCTCTCAGCGCTGGGTATTCCCAGTTCCAGTCCCGATTCGGGTGGTTCCCATGTCCTCCCCATGTCTGAATGGGTTTTCTCCGGGTTCTCTGGTTTCCTCCGACAGTCCCGTATAGTCCCCACATTGCTCTGTATAGTGTGTGGTTGTGTGAGTGAGTGTGCACCCTGTCCTGGGTGTATGTGCCCAGCACCTGAGACATTCCTCCCTGGATGGGCATGGGGAACCCCACTGTGACCCTAGTAGAGGAATAAACGGAAGATAATGGATGGTGGAATCGTGTTTCTTCATAAACAGTTCATTTGGTCGTGGACTTCATGGGCCCAATCTTTTGAATACACCCGCCGATGGGTGTGGTGGTTACAGATGAGGCGTGTTCAGATACCTTTATGGCATATTGTTATCTTGGGGACAGAAAACACAGGTGCGCCACTGACCGAAAACCACCTACACAAAAGTCAAGAGACGTTCATTGTGATTTTATATTTAGTCATTTAGCAGCTTTTATCCATCCATCCATTATATTTCGCTTATTCCTCTACTAGGGTAGCGGTGGGGTTCCCCATGCCCATCCAGAGGAGAACATCTCAGGCGCTGTGCAGATACACCCAGGACAGTGCGCCAATCCATCGTTGGGCACACACTCACTCACAGAAACACACACTCTACGCTTCAAATTCAATTTACCTGGAATCCATGTTTTTGGACTTTGAGAGGAAACGTGAAAACCAGGAGAAAACCCACACAGACATGGGGAGGACATGGAAACCACCCAGATCCCCAGCTCTGAGAGGCGAACATGCTAACCACTAAGCCACCCATGCTCTCATCCAAAGCAACTTAAAATTGAGAGAACACCACAAGTCACAAAATTGCATCATAACAAACTGCGCTGTTAAAATAGCAATACACCAAAGTCAGAACACACCTGGTTCTTAAAGCGAAAAGCAAGTAACACAATAATGCTTTTGCATGTCCAAGAACACGCTAATGAATAATTACATGCCTTCTGCATCGCGTTACACAAAGCAAAGTTTTTCTGTCGTTACGAAATTAAAGATACGTCCTAAATATAGTTTGATTAAGATCGCCAAACTAAGGCCCTGTATCTTCATCTTGTATCTTTGTGTTTCCTTTTCCGTAGTTTTTTCTTCTATGACATATTTGGAAGGTATAAAATGCAAAGACTTTTCACTTTTACAAAATACAATCAAGGTGCTCCTTGTTTTCTTCGTGCATCTGTCAACTGAATAAACAGAATCGATAAATTACAAATCAGTCTGTTCATATTGAATTTTTCAAGAGCAAAATGTCTTTAAAAAGTCGCCCAACCTTCTTAAAAAGGTTTGTCTTTTCAGAGTATTTTCCACTGATTTAATTTAGCTTTATGTCTCATAGTGGCTGGTCAATGACAGGTGCAGCTACATTTATTCCATCCTAATCTGGTTAAATAGAAAGGGATTATATGTCAGGCTGGTGAACAAATCCATTGTGGATTTCCAAAAGCCAGAGTTTTAAAGGCTTTAACAGCAGCAACAGTTTTTGCTACAACATTATATTTGATTTGCTGAAACAGTCGAATGATTTGATGTATTACGGAACTGTTCAATGTTCAATGTCAACCTATTGAGTAGGGACGAGAAACGGTGTGTAGTTTACACACCATTAGTTATGGAGCAACAATTGTACATAGAGAATGACAACAGAGTGTGTGAATCACCCACAAAAACAAAACAAAAACAACCCAGTAATGCTAAGAATAAACCATAGCAAGGGCCACAATGAAAAAATATGGAGTCTTGTATTTATTCCCAACATGCAAACAAATTCATCTTTTGTGTTTTTCACCTGTGAAACATGTCTCTTCCTGGACGGGAGCTGTGTGTGTGTATGTTGCCACCTCCTGTGGAATGAAACCCACTGGGAACGCCTGCACTCCTGCTGCTGTGTAAGCCCTCTTTAGTGTGTGTGTGTGTGTGTGTGTGTGTGTTGTGTGTTGTGCAGCTGCTATGTGGAAGGTCACTTTGTCCTTTTGATCATCCGACCCGTGGACTTTTGTCGTGCCATTCGTTTTTTGGATCTGCCTGAAGGTACAATTTCTAATCTTCTTCGATTGTACCATAAATTTACATACGCTATAATACTAATGATTATTTTCAATTTTTACAATAAAAGTTCGAACACTAGGTAACTTTTGCGGTATTAAGAGTTTATATTGCATTATATAGGAGATCATTTTTGCAAATTTGGTTACTTCACTTTATTCGTCCGTTTTAATTACCATTTTTTTGTTTATTGGGAAACCGGGTTCATTTTTTTTACTGATTTAATTTGAACAGAACTATTTGTATTTTTGTTCATTCTAGTGCTTTATCATTTACTTGTGAAGATTTCACTTTAATGATGAATAAATGACAACCATCCTAACGGCAATAACTCTTTTTAAATAATCTGTTACCATAGAAACATGTAAGTTTGATCAATAAAATAGGTCATTAAAATGGGCCCGTCCAGATGATGTACATTTACTGACCACTGAATTAGTTCCCAACCATGGGAGAACGTCTCGGGCGCTGGGCAAATACACCAAGGACAGGACGCCAATCCATCGCTGGGCACACACTCACTCACACAACCACACACGATACAGTTACATTTAGAGCATTCAATTTACCTGGAATCCATCTTTTTGGAAAGTAGGGGGAAACCGGAGAACCCGGAGGAAACCCACGCAGACACGGGGAGGACATGGAAACT
Organism: Xyliphius kryptos; assembly: GCA_025769995.1. Classification (NCBI taxonomy): domain Eukaryota; kingdom Metazoa; phylum Chordata; class Actinopteri; order Siluriformes; family Aspredinidae; genus Xyliphius; species Xyliphius kryptos. Next base: position 5,862 of record JAOUQT010299520.1, on the reverse strand, counting down.
CCACCCAGATTGGGATTCGAGCCCGGAATCCCCAGGTGTATCAGCTCCATTTATGCTAGAACTGCAGAATTTCCACTTACTGACAAAAAATAATACCATATGGAAATGTAATAAATGTATTCTGTATGTTAGGTATTTTAGTAACGTGTAATTAGTGGTTTGAGGGATTATATTTTGACTACGAACACCACAATGCCGTAGAGGATAAGGCTAAATTATTGGTCACATCCCTAAGCAGTCAAACTTTTTTTTGTGGTTATCAGTCTCGTGTTGCCCGCCTGTCCAGGGAGGATGGGTCCCCCATCCATTTTCCTATCAGAGTTTGTTCTTTGGCTTGATCATTGGAGGTTTAAGCTCACAACGCTGTAAACCTGCTTTGTGACCATGTACGGTTGTAAAACACACTCTATTAATAAAAAACATGACTTGGTTGGGTGGGCAACACAGTGGCCCCCATCTCAGCCTCTGGGGATTTCCGGTTTAAATCCCGATCTGGGTGGAGTTTCCATGTCCTCCCTGTGTCCATGTGGGTCTCTGGGTTCCCCGGTTTTCTCCAACATTCCAAAAACATGGATACAAGGTAAGTTGAATGCTCTAAATTGCCCCGTATAGTGTGTGGTTGAGGGTGTACCCAGCGATGGATTGGTGTTTCTGCCCACTGCCCGAGATGTTCTCCCTCGGACGGACATGGGGAATAAGCGGAAGATAAGGGACGGATGGTTGGATGGGTTTTAACAATTGTATAAAAAATACTGACAAACTTACAGACATTTATTTCCAAGGAAAAACCCAGCTAGACTCTACCTTAAGCGGTTTACTTCCCTTAAATAAATAAAAAGTTTCGAGAGTCTGTTGTCTGTGAACAAGGCCTACTTTCTCCTCACATCCATTCAAGAGAACAGGATTGAGACAGAGCACTGGACTGTGTATTCTGAACCAACTCGGTAGCACAAATAATCATGCTCCCCATTAATTCCTGCCCACAGATTCGGTGGCTTGTCACATGGCTAGCTGTTGATCATACACAACATTGGCCACTGTAGTATGTCACTGTCAAAACCGGACAGGCAATTATTTCACCCCTTTTCCCCTGAGATCATGAGATGCCTGTTCTGACAAGAATATTTTTCCCCCCTATACCCTCTTTCATAACCAGTATTTGAGTAAACAATATTATGGATGATTGTCATTCAGACCGTAGCGCCTGGCCGGTACATTTACATGCTCCCTGTAACGTGCCATAACGCATGTGGAATGCCAAGTGAGTTTTCCTTTTTTTTAGGCAAATGGCATCAGAGTCTGGTGACCCTGCCACCGTCTACTCTAGTCTGTATTTTTAATGAAGAACCAATCCAGGGTGCGCATTTCTGAGGGCTCACCCTGAACTGCACCAGCAGATGGTTTCTGACACTTGTTAAAGTCTAAAGGCATGAACCTCATTCGCTGTTTTTTAGGCAACACATATGCCGGTGAACTCTCGTAATATTCGCTTTGCTCAGCACATTGTATGAGCTGTTAACTTCCAGAACATGCTTTGCCCTTGAGCTAAAGCCAGAGTAAGGAAGAAGAAAAAATGCTGGCTGAACGCTTATTTAGCGCCGTGGATGTCTTCATCTGCGAGCAGAAACCTTTTCTTCGGTACTTTAGCGAATCCAAGATCCACTATGATCCACTCAAGACAGCTAAAATCAGTCTCTGCATGTTAGCTATGCTAATTCAGTTGTCTCTCAGATTTCCCCTCCCCCGCACCCATCTATTAATACCTGAATCACCGATTTTTGGCTAGCTCTGCTAGCGCTATATGTGTCCTACTTTTCGTGGCGCAGCATGAATAATGTGAGGAGAGTCTCATAAAAGAATCATCATTGCAGATGAATTATTGATTCCATAAGGGAACGGTAAGTGTAGGTTACAAAGTGTGTTTACCCAAACAAAGTTAATCGCTCGGCTGTAGACTCCGTGCTAGCTGGTTTGTGGGATTCGTGTGATTTATAATCATACCTTCTTTAAATGTAAAGCAAAGCCACACAAGGGTTTTTCTTATGTTTGTAAAGTCGATCATATCTTATGTCATGACACCAACTCTGCATCATAATGCCCAACTCTTACTGTATGTTATACATAATGAATACTTAATTCAGCTTTAATGCTTTAGGGTTTATTTTTTGGTTTGCAGTCTGGGTCTAATTCTATATCCAAGACAAGGAAAATCCATGGAACTGTCAAAAAGAAAATCAGACGAAAACAAGTGCTGAGCTAGTCCAGATCGCGATCACGGTGAGAACAGCTTAATAAAGTAAAGAGCAGAGAAAGCAAAACCAGAGCAAACTGCTGAAGCAAAAATGAACTCTTCGGGATTTGGATGTGAAGTAATGTGAGATAACATTGTTTTATTTACAGTAGGCCATATTTCTGCAATTAAAAATGGCTTAGGGCACAGTCTCAGCAGTCTTTACAAACGCTGAAAGCGACGAGTATGGGAAAGAGCTCTGAGCTCATTTCCAAAAAGTCATTACTGGAATCTCACCAATTTGTTTTGCGCTTAAATTGTATAATGGTTTTATATTGAATTTTCATTTTGGTTGCATGAAGTAGGTGATCTGCATTCTTCAGACTTTTATTGATGTTTTAACTTCTATTAAAATTGTTTTTATTTATTCTTAATGTACGATTTTATTGCTTAAAAGGAATGCAAAAAAATACAAGAGGGTTTTAAACAAGAATAATTCAAAAACATTCTTTTATACATCCATTATCTTTCGCTTATTCATCTTCTGGGGTCGCGGTAGGGTTCCTCATGCCCATCCAGGGCAGAACATTTTAGGCGTTGGGCAGATACAACAACACAGGGTGCCAATCCATCGCTGGGTACACACTCACACACATCCACACACACATTATACAGGGCAATTTAGAGAATTCAATTTACCTGGAATCCATGTTTTTGGACAGTGGGAGGAAACCGGAGAAACCAAAGTAAACCCACACAGACACGGAGAGAACATGAAAACTCTATACAGATCGGGATTTGAACTGGAAACCCCCAGTGCTGAGAGGAGACTGTGCTAACCACTAAGCCACTGTGCTGCCTTATGAGGCAGATTGTAAGTAGTTCAGGGTATATGCTGTTTCCTAAACATCTCCTGGTTTGATTCCCGATCTGGGTGGCGTTTCCATGTCCTCCCCGTGTCTAAGTAGGCTTTCTCCGAGTTCGGTTTCCTCCCACAGTCCAAAAACATGGATTCCAGGTAAATTGAATGCTCTAAATTGCCCTGCATAGTATGTGTGAGTAAGTGTGTGCCCAGCAATGAATTGGCAAGCTGTCCTGGGTGTATCTGCCCAGTTTCCGAGATGTTCTCCCCTGGATGGGCATGGGGAACCCCACTGTGACCCAAGTAGAGGATTAAGCGCAAGATAATGGATGGATGGATAGACTTATTTCATATCCTAAAGTCTATTTACTTTAACTTTATTACAATAATAGTCCCACCCAATATGTTTGTCTGTTCTATGAGGTGTTTTCATTTTTATTCCATGTCTGCATGGGCTTCCATGACTTACTTTCCTCAGAGTCTAAATACATGTATATCAGGAAAACTGACAATGGCCATTAACCCCAATGTCTTAATTGTGTTCGTCTCTGTAACTGTCCTGTGATAGAATGTTGGCCAGTCCAATTTGTTTTCTTGCCTTTTATCGAGTAAGGGCAGTAAAAATGCATATATAATGTGTAGATACACAATAAATTGCAAAGAATATTTCAATATACTGCACATTAATCCAAGTGTCCAATTATTTAGTAAAACAAATGATCACATGAAGATCTGGCTTTAAAACATAAACTCACTATACTTGAGTCGTGTTGCTTTCTGACTAAGAGCTCTGTCAAGCGCTGGTGTTTCCCTGAAAATGTCGGGCCAGTACCTGTCAGAATTAATCCAGCAACTTCATTAAATGATAAAGAATTTACTTATAAAGACCATCCCGGTCCTCTTTATTCAGATGAAGTGCACTTTGAGCTGACTGACTTACCAGGAAATGAGGGAGCAAGTAGTGAAAAGACATTTTAATAACTGTTTATTAAAGTCTTCTTTTACAATAAAGTTGAATCAGTTTTTTACAGCTTCTATTTAAAGAGGAATCACTTTAATGGCAGAAAGAGTTTCTTTTAATAACGTGGTTCCTTTCCGTTCCCAACGACTCAAATCTGATATGGAACATTGCTGAATATTTCAAAATCTCATAGGTTGAACCATGTTTTGGCCCATTTCAGTACAGACAAGGATTTAAATCTGCTCATAAAGTCAGTGGGAGCTTAGTGGTTAAGCTAGTGGACTATGGACCAGAAGCTCCAGGGTTCCCCCCCCCCCCCCCCCATCAACGCCAAACTGGCACAATTGGACTGTAATTATAATTCCATGCACCCAACTATAATGAGAGTAAAGAGGCCATTTTTACATGTTAATAAATGGTAAAATGGTTTAAATTTACCCTGAAATTAAACTCAATTAGCACCGTAAAATAAATCACACCTGCATTTGAATTTTTTGCGTTTTTTCATCTTAACTGGACTTTAAACGGAAATCCTTCCTGTGATTTATTTACAATAATAACCATCCTTGAGTGCCTTTATAAATTGTTTATAAAATTATTCACAAAAGCATTTTTTTTACTCTAAATTATTAATAAAGAGGTCATGGCTGGACAAATGGCTTAGCCAATCAGAGCGGATTAAGGAGCGGAACTATGTGCTATATAATTCCAATTTGGTAGCTTTTAACATTTGAAACCTTTTCTATCAGCATTTTGATGAAGTCAGCCACATGACAAAAACATTCTAGAGCTGAGTATAATTTGTGTGGCCAGTGTGTGTGTGTGGTATTAGGGTCAGTAAGTCTACAGACTTTCTGGCAAGAGATAGAGGACAGGCTGTCTGCTCCTGCTCGATTTTTCTTCTTTTTCTCTCTATCCAGTTCATCCTCACCATCTGGACATGGCACTTGACTGACAGTGCCAGCCAGAGAGATCCAATTGAGCCAGCAGCTGATGGCTAAAGGGAAGGGGAGACACTTCACAGCAAGCAAACTGGACGTGTCGATGAAGCAAATAGGCTTCCCACCACTAACTGCCACCTATTATACACACTGCTGGGTTTCGATGGAGGAAATCAGCCCCTAACTGCACTGGCCGAGCCGAATATGAGTACTAAGCCATTTCGAAACGAGTGGACTCAAGCAAGACCCAATTACACAAAAGTGGTGAATGAGTGGGGTACAGGAAGGACATGTGATAAGTGAAAAAAGAAGGCTGGTACTCATTTCTCCCAAAAAAATATAACTGTTGAAATGGATGAGTACGAATTCAAATGATTACTTGGCTGGAATCCCCACCGAATTTCATCATGGGGCCTGGCTGCCAATGTTTTCAAGTGTCAACATCTCTTTTGTTCGTCATGACAACATAGTTTGAATATTAAGGAGGTTAACTGACATTTTTTTGTTCTTAATGCGCTTTGACTTTTCTTCAAAAACATTGTGTATCAATATATTTGTTAAATATAACGCTCAAAAAATTAAGGGAACACTAAAATAACATATCCTAGTTGAAACTCATTTTTTAGTTAATACAAAATTATTTAATAAAATGACCGGCTGATCCAACTTCAGTGGAAATTCCCCAAAACAAGTTCAAATGAGGCTCAGTAGTGTGTGTGTCCTCCACGTGCCTGTATGACCTCCCTACAATGCCTGGGCGTGTTCTCTCCATGACTCCTCGTGTACTGGCCTGTCTCCTGGTATCTTCTCCATGCTCTGGACACTGTGCTGACCGACACAGCAAACCTTCTTGCTGGCACAGCTGGCA
>JAOUQT010299493.1:0-27688 GCA_025769995.1 Xyliphius kryptos | reverse complement strand
TGAAGTTGGATCAACCGGTCATTTGATTTTGAGTAGGATTCCAAATCCAGACCTCCATGAGATCATCATTTACATTTACATTTTGATCATTTTGATGTTATTTTGTTCTAATTCCACTTTCTACTAAATAAAGATTTTTAACTTAAATATTTCATTCATTGAGATCTAGGATGTGTTCTTTAGAGTTCCCTTAATTTTTTGGAGCAGTGTATGTAAATTTCGCACGGCCACTTTGTATTTTAACCTTTAAGCTAGTAATACTTGTACTATTTAATATTTAAGTGACACAAATAACAATAAAAGTCTGCGATGGGCCCAGAGTGAGATATGGCTTTTTCTTGGCAATTCTGCCATGAGGTCCAGAATCCTGAAGTCCCCTCTGGACCGTTGATGCAGACACTGTTGTTTGACGGGTTTGAGTGCATTTTTGCAGTGAACTGTAGCACAGTAATGCCAACAGAACGGTGTGCTGAGTAGAAATCAGTTGTAGTTTCTTAATTTCATCTTGTCACGACCTAATCACTGAGCCCGCAGTGTTAACACCTCTTAATTAATGCTATATCCGACATTCGGAAGTGTCAAGCCCCTTAATGACATGCCTATGAGGAAGCTGAAGATCATGATAAAAATACCATACAGGCCCAATTAAATATGCATGTGCCTGCATTTAACAGCTCAGCCGACCAAAGACCGGCCCACTCGGATCATACCTTGAGGTTTTTCGCAGATGAAGCCGTAGCCCCTCTTGGAGCATTTCTCTTTAAACCATTTTCCTGTAAAGTGAAAGTTGTGACTGTTGGACAGAACCGTGCACAAAGGTTCCACCTCTTCACTCAGCCATTCGTCCTGTAGAGACAAACCCAGACCATCACACCTCCCATGAAAATCTGCACTTAAATCCAAATCCTTAAATTCTTACACTCACCGAATTCTGGGGTTCGACCGGAGACCAGTTAGTGTAAGTTACCGAGCTGCCATCAGTCCACTTCACGGTGTCGGCATCCAGCAAGCCGATCCACACTCCCATGGAATGACCGTCAAGCAGCATGGTGATGTAAGCTTCAACGAACGGACGTCATGATCATGTCAACGTGCTTTCGAAAACGGGTGGTTCTTGTCTAGCCGTGACATTATTCACAATAACTCACACCTCTAACCACTTCACATTCGTATCAATGCATAGTACATTGCTTTGGTTGGTAACCATTTTATAACCGTAATAAGGTTGTGCATTATTGAGCTAGCGCTTGCCCGTCGTGCCTAATGACACCTCTTTCCCGTGGTTTATTCACAATAATGCACATGCCTTATTGCTTTAACACATTATTTTCCCGATGTTTCACATAAACCACATTTTGTAATTTGGCCATAGATGGCAGTATTTCATTGTTTGAGAAACCAGAAACCCGTTACTCAGCGATCAATGTTCATTTAAAAAACTAGACTACATTTTGTCATCCACCTAATTTTTTTTAACAATTTTGTTCAAAACATGTCTTTTTATTTGTAGTATTTGTGGATTAGCTGTGGTGCACTATGGGGGAGAGCTTGATAACAATGCGGAAGTTGAAACGCAATTGTTTTTAGATGACGGATGGCTTTGGCGTTTATAAATTTCAAATGAAAATATTATTATAGAGTAAGATTTGTGGCAATTAAAAATCTGAAATGAATATCATTTCACCAAGGTGTTGCGTTAAACAAATAAACAATGGGATTTAGGAATGTGAGAACCGTTTCCAACGACATGGAAGGTAATCACAGTGCCAAGTTTGAGCTTTGTGGTACTCGGAAAGACCCAGACGTGACATTAGAGGGGTCTTGTGTTCCATTGCGATATCAAACAAACCATCAAACGTAGAAAGATGAGAAGTACTTAGTTTTTCCATCGACATGATAAGGAATAATTGGGAAGTGTGAGAATCAGTAATGAGTGTGTGAGTCAGTGAGGCTTTGGCATTTATAGGTATAGATGTTTGTAACCATTTTATAGATGCAATAAGGCACTCGAGGTTGTGTATTATGGTAAATAAATCACGGGAAAGATGTGTAACTGTACTCCGCGTCGCATCATGCCTAACCACACGTCTTTCCCATGATTTTTTTACAATAATGATGCCCTCTAGAGTCTTGTTGCTTTAATGTGTAACTGGGTAAATCAGGTTAGGAGGGGTCCGTTTACCTTGTTTAATCTTATCCTGAATAGAAACCAGTACACTGTGGAAACTGGTGCAGATGGACTGAGCATCGTTCCAGCTCTTCCCCTCTTCTGCCTGAGCTGGAAGGTGTAGTAACAGACACTAAAAGTGCAAATCATGATCACAAATCAAAACTACAGGTACATTTTAGCTGTACTTTCACTTAAGAATGCCCGACTCTCACCTTGTGACCGTAATAGAACCAGTTTTCCGGACAGGCACCGATAAAATGAGGTTCCCGTGGTGTTTCAACCATGGACATAGTACGGCGTTTACACACATAACCATGAAGATCCGAACAGCGACCTGTTGACCACTCTCCTAAACAGAGAATTCAATTATTTTAGAGTTTGGGCGGCACTTTGTATTAATACAAATCATTTATTCCTGTATTTTTTAATCTGATCATCTTTGGCGGGAGGGGGCTTGAGCCCATCAAAGCAACATGTTATAAACCGCAGTGGAAAATTTAAGTCCTGAAGAAAACTCACAGGAAAACATGCAAACTCCACCCACAAAGTACCTTTTGCTGATAGAAAGTGCTGACCTGTGCGTCCTCAACAAATATAAAACAAGGATGTTTTTAATATACAGTTATTATTAGAACCAAACTTATTGGGGCCTTCTATCAAATGACAACCATCAATCAACCATACATTATCCTCCGCTTATTCCTCTAGTAGGGTCGCAGAAGAGGGCGCCAATCCATCGCTTGGCACACATTCAGACAAACATCCACTCACACAAACACACACAATACAGGGCAATTTAGAGCATTCAATTTACCTGGAATCCATGTATTGGGAAGGTGGGAGGAAACCGGAGAACCTGGAGAAAACCCACGCGGACACAGGGAGGACATGGAAACTTCACCCTGATTGGGATTCGAACCAGGAACCCCCAGCGCTAAGAGGCAAACGTGCTAACCACTTAGCCACCCTGTATATTGAAAAACGCCCTGTATATTTCAATATAAAACTGGGTCCGTGAGCTATAATTTCATCTTTGTCTCAAGTACCACATGCAATGGAAATGATAATAAAGACTCATTTAATCCTTGGAAAGTTTTCAGTTGTTTGTGAGTGACAGTGTTGGAAAAATCGTTACAACATTTCGCAGTGGTGAACGATATGGAGTGAGAATTGGCACCACGGTGAGGTTACATCACCAGACCACTTTTCTTAACTAAGCGAGACGGAGTGTATTTTGCAAAGATGGAGTGAAGGTAAGAGGGGGCAGATCCTGATGATCTCAGATGAATTATCAACAAAACTAGTTAGTGTACCAGTTAAAGTGGACATAAAGACGCAGTTTTGTCCAATCGCTTTTACTGGTCTTCCATTTTTCCAGTTCTCATAATCTAGTGCTGTTCCATCAGTCCAGCTACAGGAGAAAGACACAGAGAGGAAAAGGGACATGATGATGAAAAACAAATACAGTCAGCGCTGGTGTTTCATCTCAGCGCTTCAAAAGCACAGCCTTATTTATCATCTTGAGTAAGCTGGAAATGCACCTGTATCCCTGATGTGCAGTGTTCGCTGAAAGCCCGATCCACCATTCTGCAGAACCATGTGGCACCTAAAAAGAAAAGTTCAGCTCTTAGTGTGCATTTCTGCTTCTGCACTCAGCCTTTACAGCAAAGAGATCTTCAAATGTCCAAAAATGTGTGTGTGTGTGTGTGTGTGTGTGTGTGTATACTACTCACTTTCATCAAGCGTTCCCTAACAAACTGCATTTCGTCTTTGGAGTGTAGGGACAATAAATCTGCTCCCAGCATCTTACAGGCGAACAGCACAGACTCCCACCGGAACGGTTTGCTTACAAAGTAATACTCTGCTCCGCGGTAAAACACCCATGGTTCATTCTCTACACAAACAGTAAGAACTTATTAAATCAATGTTTTTTATATAAATATTATAAAAGTTATAATAATAATGATTATTGTGATTATGTGGGCGGCGCGGTGGCTTAGTGGTTAGCACATTCGCCTCATCCATCCATTATCTTGCGCTTAATCCTCTAGTAGGGTCGCGGTGGGGTTCCCCATGCCCATCCAGGGGGACAGAGCACCAATCTTTTTTCAATAGGAAGGGGGTCATGTGACACAACACACACTAATTTTATTCATTCTTGAGTTATTGAAACGTTTGTGACATGGAGCAATGACAGTAACCCACTAAAGAATGTGTTCAAAAGTGCTGCCCCTTGTGTTGAATTGTCTCAGTAACTTGGATTTCTATCTCTGGGGCTATTTGAAGACTATGGTGTACTCCGTACAGAGCCAGAATGTGGGGCACCTAAGACAACAGATACAGGAGGCCTGTGGTAGCATTTCTTTTGCGGTATTGCTCTCGGTGTGTCAAGAGTGGGAAAAGAGAATCGCAATGGCAGCACTTTGAGGACATCCTGTAGTCGTTTTTACATCCTTTACTGTCGTTGCTCCAAATCACGTATGTGTCAAGAACCCGATAATGAATAAAGCTATGTTAAAAATGAGCACACCATTTTTTTTTCTTGTGCAATTCTCTGTGTGTATGATTTCCTTGCCATTGAACAAAGTAAAGTTGAATCCAAAATGGCAGCTTTGCAGATGGCCGCCACCCGGCCTCAAATGTTTTCCCCTCCCATGTACTTATATGCCAAAAGGTAAGGTGATCTCAGTAACCACTTCCATTTTATTAAGGTGTATTCATACTTATGGCCCACCCTGTATTATTCTTAATAATGTAATACTTACGATTGTTGTACCAGTAGGGCTTTGTTAATTCTACACCTGAGAAAACAATAGAGTGACGGTTAAAAACGACACACATATTTAATAAAGGGCAATTGTTTTAAGATGAGTGCTTACACACACATACACACACACACACACACACACACACACACACAGACCACGGGACACTTTGCAGATCCACTCTTGTTTGGAGTCACAGGGTCGTGGAGTGAGAGAGTTCGTCAGATCACTGTATACTGCACACTCGTGAGTGCTCTCATCCACATTTGCGTTCTGAAGAAAGGATTCCACAACCTGAAAAAATAACCATTTATTATAAGAGAAAATACTCAACACTTCCATTAAACAAGTTAACAATGCTACGTTATTTACAAAAGCCTGCATTTGGGGGACGGAAGCTCAGTGTTAGAGTGTTGGGCAAGCAATCTAATGGTTGTTGGTTCAAATCCCAGGTGTACTAATGTTACCAGTGTGGGTCCCTGAGCGAGACCCTTAACCCTCATTGCTCCAGGGATTCTGTATATAACCCTGTGTTCTGACCCCAAGATTTAAATGGGATATTTGTAAGTTGCTTTGGATAAAAGCGTCTGCTAAATGACCAAATGTATTTGTACCGATGTGCAATACAGACTACATGCTTTTAAATATGTGATGGACCCCTGTGCACAAATGATGCCCACCCCAAACTGGACTGTGGTAAAAATACAGAAACTCTCTACAGGAAGAGTCAAAGTCATCGCTCTTTCTCTTTTTGAGACTCCTGAGGTCCTTTAACATCTGCAGGACAATGCTCAGGGTCTTTTTATGAGTCGGTGGTTGCGAGTGCTATTCTTTTTGCTGTTGCTTGCTGGGGCAGCAGGCTGAAGGTGGCGGATGCCACAGAATGAACAGACTGATCCGTGAGGCCGGTGATGTTGTGGGTGTGGAGGTGGACTCGCTGACGGCAGTGTCAGAGAGGAGGCTGTTGTCTAAGCTGAAGTCCATTATGGACAACACCTCCCACCCGCTGTACCACACACTGGTAAGATACAGGAGCACGTTCAGTCAAAGGCTCATTCCATCCAAAAGCATGTTTCATGTTTTTGGGATGTGGGAGGAAAATCGGAGAACCCGGAGGACACCCACGCAGACACGGGGAGAACATGCAAACTCCCGTGAGAAGGGATTTGAACCGGGAAACCCCAGCGCTGAGAGATGAATGTGCTAACCACTAAGCCACCGTGCCACCCCTCCTCACTTCATGTGTACTGAAAATGTATATGTGCAATAGCAATTTTATAGATTATAAATAGTTTTTAATACGTGCAATACAAAAACATGCATCATCATATAAATCGTGCAATATATGCCATCACTGCATTTGCCACTTTATTTTGTGTGTACATATTCTTTAGAAACTTTATTCTTCATATATATATATATATATTGATCTTCGAGGGGAAATTGGAGATGTTACAGTTGCTCAGATTGCATAAGTACAAAAAATAAATAAATAAATAAATAAAAAAAACATATATATAAAATATATATATATATACACTGCTCAAAAAAATAAACGGAACGCTTAAACAACCTCCTTAAACAACCTCCATGGGATAATAATTTTGATTTACATTTTGATAATTTTTATGTTATTTTGTTCTCGATGCATTCCACTGTCTACTGAATAAAGATTTTCAACTGAATATATCTAAATATCTAAATATCTTATTCATTTAGATCTAGGATGTGTTCTTTTAGTGTTACCTTAATTTTTTTTGAGCAGTATATGTGCTCACAAAAGTTATTTTAATTTTGTAAAATCTACCACCATTTGCCCCTGCACTGAAGGCCTTGAATCTCTTTTAATTTTTAGATTCACTGTCACACTATCACTTATTTGACCTCTAACACATTCTTGAATCTTTTTTTCAAGATTACCACCATTTTTCCTCCTAACTAGCTCATGATAAAGCAGTTTAAACTCACCCACAGTGCTGCTAGCCCTATTTCCCATCCACATGGTTGCTTGAAGAATATCAAACCTTCTCCTCTCGATCATATCAGCTGACTCTCATCCTTTTCCTAATTATGTTCAGTGTTCCTGCTCTTACATTTTTCATCTTACCCTTCTGCCCCTCATCCTTCTCTGTAAACCCCCCACCTTTGTTATCCGTCTTGCCCCAACTGTTTTTCACCTTGTTGGCTGGCATTATTCAAGGTGGACAGTGTTAACCAAATCTGGTATGAAAATCAGCATATTTTATTTTTCACAGTTTTTACACGACATGCTCCTCTTGACACAACTTTTAAAATGTAACTTGACTTGGGATTATTACTAAGACTGCACACAATTCCAATAGCTAGGTTTGTTGGTATCAAACTGGATAGTCTTTTCATTATTGGCATGTAAAGTATTTACCAGGCTTTGTTGAACGCAAAACTCAGTGGAGTCTGTAGTGCATTGATGCCTGGGTAAAGTCTGATTAAGTTTGGGCAGGGGGTGAGAAAAACAAAGGACTGGTAAAAGGTGGCTGTGTGGTTTAAGGCATGCACAACAGAAACAGGAAACAGATCTGTAAGTGTCCTTCAAATTGTACACATGGTCCAGGGTGATTTTCTCTCTGGTTGGTGGTATCTGGAAAGGATGGTGAGTAAATGAACATGATTGAAGTCATTGGCATCTATGATCACATCACTTTGAGTTCTCTTGTTCGCTGATGACATCATTACCTGAATTTTGAGTGATGAAATGTACATGGTTGAAAAAAAAACACAGTTCTTATGTTCATACCCCACCTGTTCATGTAAACACAAATACAGTCTTTGTTTTTCTCCAATACTGCTGTCTGATTCTTGTGGAAATTGTAGCAATGATGCTAAGTCACGTACGCTGTTTGAAAACCAGGTCTCAAAGAAAATAAAAGCACACATTGATTTACTATATTAGTCATTTACTGCAGCTTATTCATCCCGTAAACTATTTCAGATTCATATAAAAATGATGCATGGTTTTATGTTTGAAACTAATCATCATTTCATGGGAGAACTATGGCTATAGTCATGGCTGGTGTGAACTTGTGTGGAATATTAAGCACACAAAAGGTGGGCACTGACAGATATAGAGCCAACATCTGGGTCTGTTAAGGGATGGGATATGAGCAGGGCTTCCTGCTGTCTTCTCCATGCATCAGCATCCTGCACACCAGTGTCACCAAGGACATGTCTGTTTCCTGTCATCTTGATGCTGCATAAATGAACAGGGCTGGGCAGTGTAAAAAAAAAAAGAGCATAACATATGTATTAAAGTAATTTTAATGCTGCGGAAATAAAAAGTTTAAATTAAACATGTTGTTGTTAAGATAATCAGGGGTCTTTTCTAAATTAATTGTCCAGACACACAAATCCAGTTTTACTATGGTAAAGTGACATATGAATTCAGTTCAAGGTCCCCTCACACAATGTAGCTTAAAGAATTTACAAATTCATCATACAGTTCATTACCAAAATCCATGCCCTGTAATCATGTAGTCTGATTCCACTGTGACCTTAAGTTGACATTTACCAAATCATTTTAATAACATGTAGTGGTATTTATGGTTTCATGTGGAGCACACTGAAATGCAGTACACAGATTGTATTTTCCAACAATTAAATAATGCATTTTAAAAAAAAAATGTTGGAAGAATGTATGATGATTTGCAAAAAAAAAAAAAGAGGTATGCTTACCAAGCACCTTAGGTACTGTATGTTGAGAGTGAAATCTTGAAAACTGATACTGGACAAGAAAGAAGCCACCGGATTGTACAAGTCAACAGTGATATGTCCAGGCGTTTTTTACATATTTGTGTAAGGTAATAAAAACAGTTATTTCACTTGTGTTGTTTCCAGGTTTTATCTCCACTCTGGTGCTCTTTCTTTTGGACTCTGTCTCTTGTTACAGTAAACCTGTTTGGAGTGGCTGACTGCTTATTTGGATTATGATTATAGATTATGTTCACAGACACTGTCTGCCCGTGTGTCTTCATTGTCACCATTCTATCAACTGTTTGGAATTACATAACATTTACATTTAGTTATTTAGCAGATGCTTTTATCCAAAGTGGATACAAATATCCCAACTTGGTTGGGGTCAGAACACAGGGTTGATACAGGACCCTGCAGCAATGAGGGTTAAAGGTCTTGATCAAGGACCCACATTGGTAACTTCAGTGGACCTGGGATTTGAACCCCCAACCTTATCATTGATAGTCCAACACCCTAACCACTACCTCTCCCTTGACATCGCCTTTACTTTCATTATCAGTTAGCATGGCTGTTTGCTTTACAAAAATATTTATTACTTTAATCCTCCTCCATTGCTGGTTCATTACAACCAAACTATGCTTTAAACAGGCATTGATATTCTTTTCTTCTTCATTCAAATAGAATTGATGCTGTCATAACATTTATTGCATCTTGCATCTGGCCACATCAACCTGTAGCATTTTCTAACTCAAATGCAACGCTTAGAAATAAAGGAGTGGAAAATTGTTCAACACAAATATTTAACACCAGCCTGACCTGTAACCCTCACATTGAGCTTATGCTTATTGTTCACGTAAAGTACACACAAACACAAACCACTAAACAATTAAATCACATGTCAGACTGTAATGAAAGCAGACACAAAATTATGCAGAACAAAATGCAAACAATGAAAAAATTATAAAAGGCATTTAAGGCTCTATTCTATAGTCCACACATGCCTCAGTGCTACAATGTAATTATAGTCTACATTGATTTCTGCTAGATAGTAGCCTACACATGTACCCTCTATTTTTTACTTGCTTAAATTGTTTCAAAATATTTTAGCCCAGTAAAATAGCCTAGGCATTAACTGCTTATACTTTGAGATGTTTGAATTTTATGTGCATTCATGACAATTTGCCAAAAAACAATTATGACCCGCTGCAGTTGAGTTGAGGGTCTTTAAATGGTGTACCTATAAAATGCTTTTTAAGGCACTATAAACTAAGTAGCACGCTGTGACGCGATGGAGTTGGGGGAAGTGGCGGTGCCGCAGCACTGATCAGGGTTGATTAGCGCACCTAAAGCGGCTTTGCCTATGACTTTGACTGTGTGCCACCTTATAAGCTGCACAATCTCACACCGCGGAGAGAGAGACCAACCACGGAGCTGGTGGGACGGAGGACCCAGCACCGAAAGAACTGTAAAAGCTCAGGATTCTGTTTGTACTCATGTTGGGTCGTTAAATAAAGCCAGTTCTGTGTGTTACACTCCTGTCTCCGGTCCTCATCCCTTCCACCCCGCAACACACGCCTTTTAAAATCAATGAATATGCCTATGTATCAAGTCTATTTTAAATATGTTTTAATTTTCCCATGTATAAAATATTTGTACTCGTTTGTTTCTACTAGTAAAATATCTCTGTAGCCTTTTACTATCTTTGCATGACCTTGTTCTCTGCAGCTCAGTGATGATGTACGGGATAAGCTGTGGTCCACATGAGGTCTGAAATCACTAGGTTATAACATTTCAAAGTTGTACACAGGCCATTTTCCGAGCAATTTCACTAAAATAATTTAACAGTACGAGCACAAGAATAGCACAGCCTATTTTTTACCACCAAGACAATGCACAGCTGTGAAGTGCACTTGACAGTGCATGACCTAGTGAAAAAAACTGCATCTAAAATAAACTGATTGAATTTTTTAAAACAGATAATTATTTGTCGTTAAAACCTAAAACCATAATAAAATTTTTAATTTGCAGTGTTTCTGAAAGATCCCAGCATGTATATACTGTAGGTCCTCATTTAGAATTAAGTATTTGTAACCAGCTCCAAAATGTAAAATAGATATTAGGTCGTGTAATGCTGAGCCACATACACAACTGATTAGGGCCGGCCACACTTTAACCAAAGTGGCTTACATGTACAACACAAGTAAGCACAAAATGCAGTTTGTAAATTAAGGTGTTTATTATTAAGGTAAAAAACATCCAAACCTACATGGCCCTGTGTGAAAAAGTGATTGCCTCCTAAACCTAATAACTGGTTGGGCCACCTAGCTGCAACAACTGCAACAAAGAATTTACGATAATCTGCAATGAGGAATTTTGACCCACTCGTCTTTGTAGAATTGTTTTAATTCAGTAACATTAGATAGTTTTTGAGTGTGAACAGCCTTCTTGACCAAACCACATCATCTCAATATGATTCAGGTCAGGACTTTGACTAGGCCACTACAAAGTCTTTATTTTGTTTTTCTTAAGTCATTCAGAAGTGGACTTGCTGGTGTGTTTTAGTTCATTGTCCTGCTGCAGAATCCTTTGGTAGACAGCAGAATTCATAGTTCCATTTATCACAGCAAGTCTTCCAGGTCCAGATGCAGCAAAACAGCCCCAGACCATCACACTACCACTACCATATTGATCTTTTGATAATGATAATGATCTTTTTCTGAAATGCAGTGTTTCTTTCATGCCAGATCTAATATGAGACACACCTTACAAAGAATTTAACTTTTGTCTAATCAGTCCACACAATGTTTTTCCAAAGGTCTTGGGGATCATCATAATGTTTTTTGGAAAAATTTAAATGAGCTTTAATATTCTTTTTGCTCAGCAGTGGTTTTATTTTTGGAACTCTGCCAAGCAGGCCATTTTTTCTGTGGATCTCGGCATGATGTGAAGCTTTTAAGGATATTTTGATGGACTTCACTTTGTCAGGCAGGTCCTATTTAAGTGATGTTTTAAAAACAGGTGTGGCAATAATTAGGCCTGAGTGTGGCTAGAGACAATGTATTCAGATAAACCACATTTATAATATGTTTTAACAAAGTGGGCAATCACTTTTTCACAAAGGGCGTGAAGGTTTGGATCTTTTTTTCTCCCTTAATAATAAACACCTCAATTTACAAATTGCATTTAGTATTTACTTGTGTTGTTTTGTCTAATACTTACATTAGTTTGATGTTCCGAAACACTTAAAAGTGACAAATGCGCAAAAAAAATGGAAATGAGGAAGGGAGCAAACATTTTTTTGCACCACTGCTTGTCTGCCAAACATGGACCAGGTATTGGAACATATGGGCCACACAATGTTTGCATATGATGACCACCTTTGGCTCACTTGCTGTTTTGCCAGGGCTGGTAAACAGTGCCGAATTTCAGACAGAAGTGGCCCATATCCATGTAATAACGTTGTAGACAGAGCAAAGGTTCTGAATTTAGCATTAATTAAAAACAAAAGACCACTTAATAGCTAGAGCCAACACACATCACATAACAGCTTATACACTTAACATATTAGGTGACATTTAAAAGGCAACTTTCATCTGGATCCCTAAATATACTTAATCCAGTGAAACATTGAGCCCAAAGTACATCTATAACCTAGACTGTATATTTTACCCATCTTCTATTTAGTATTCAGATTATAAATGAATCAACACATAGTAAGATTTAAAAAGGACAAACATAACTTAATCACCACTAAAATGATCAGAATACAGTTTTTATATAGAAGATCACTATAAAGAAGTTTCATAGGATCCTGGTGGTGAAAAGGTGTGTTTACTGTCTTAACATCAGTTCTATACTTGCAAATGCAATAGTTTTGAAAAATGTGATCTGGCAAATACTTTCACTCAAACTCGAGGGATCACCTGTCAATATTTTGACGATCCAAAGTCAAGACCAGATGGTACTGTGTTTGTGTAATTGGTAAAACTGTCAACTCTGAGCAAGAAGGTCCTGGGTTTGATTCTGAAATATATATGAAATGATTTCTAAAGAGTCTCCTTATATCTGTCTGGTTCCTTCCGGAAACTCAGTCACCTTTCATAATTTAATAAAAATGTCAGATATATGAAATGAAAATGAAGATGTGAATATTTCCTAGGAACAAAAGTATATTTATGTTTGTGATATACTATATATATATATATATACTCATGAAAATACACAATACATGTACGTGGCTGACGGGACCTCATACACTACTTGTCTAATTTACTTTAAATGATCAGCAATAGAAAATATATCTGTAGTACTCCTGCTTTTCAAATTTTGACAGCAGGCATTTTGTTTTAACAGGTTTAGTTTCATAAGGAAATTAAATGGTAAAGCTTTTACAATTCTCTATGTCTAAAAATGTGTTAAATGTCCCTTTAAGCAATGATTTTATCATGTGAGTGTAAACTAGATTATCAGTTTAAACTCTCTGCAAAAATGATAATGTGCAGCATTACCACTACATGGTAGAGAAGCTCTAATCTGAAACATGTCTAATGCTCCAGTGGTTCCCAAAGAAAAAAAAAATTGAATTTCCAGAGAAGCCAGAGGAAGAAAAATGTCAGTGTGTCAATCAATAGGAAGTTCAAAAAAAGGAAGATGCTTAATAAAATAAATTGACAGGTTGGAATAATGAGGCAATTGTTTTGTGGTAAAAGTGGAGCTTGTTTTTATTAGGTTAGGCCGATATTAGCTGCACTGGCCGGGTGGTATTTAGCTTATTGCTTTTTAATTGTCAGTTTAAACTGGCATTTATCAAATCATTAGTGGCTTCCTTTAATTGCTTCATCAAATCAGTGTTGTGACTAAGAGTTCATTATTCATCATGAATACAATGTTTTATTATCTCAGGCTTATATTGCACCCATGAAACTGACCAATAAAACATGGTGAGAAGACTGTTTGCTAACAAATTTATTAATAAGCCAGATCTTTAACCGGTTTTATGAATCATTCCAAAGTAATCTGTGTCCTAACATTTTGCTTGTGTCTGACAGCTAGCGTCACGAGTCCACCCAAATAACAGTCACTGTTAGCATTTCTATCTCTAATAAGACCTAAAATGTCCATTTAACACCCCCACCTTCAACCACGGTCCTCTATGGCCAGGGAAAAAAAACTATATTGCACAACACTGTCCCCATGTGGAGGAGCCAGTTACACTGGGAGTTAAAATGAAAGACAAACCCTTTTTGATACCCACACTAACACAACTATGATGTGGATCATTGTGTGCATCTCTATGATGTTTGGGTTTGGTTTTTTCTTGATCACAAATTTTCTAATAAAAAGGTATTTACTTAATAGTATATAAATGAGTGGAAATGTGAAATCGCAGTTGTATTTTCAAATTTGAATTGAATAAAAACATGTATGAAAGCAACTTAGAACACAAAGTTGTATAATAATGTTAGTAACATTATGAATTGTATGTCACACTAAAATTATGTACGTGTCCATTTCAATATCAGGATATCATGTCATAGCCTGCACAATCAGGCCTTCAGCCAACCCAAGCAAGCTTGTGTTACTCCACTACTCATCTCTCTCATCCACTCCAGCTTGTTCACTACACTATAGTGACGAATGTCGCCTGATGCAGCCAACTCCACATGGTTTACGAATGGTTTATGAAAAATAGTGGAAAAAAAAAAAATAATGATAGAGAAAATCTAGGCAATAAACCAGATTGCATAATGATTAGATTTAATTATACTGCAGTTTACCTGGTTTCTCTTTAAAGACTTGTGTTGTTCCCTTATTTGTCTTATTTTTTTGCTTTAGATACGTGTCTGTTAAATTACTAAATGTACAGGGGTCGGACAATGAAACTGAACCAACTAGTTTTAGACCACAAATAATGTATTAGTATGGTGTAGGGGCTCCTTTTGCGGCCAATACAGCATCAATTTGTCTTGGGAATGACATATACAAGTCCTGCACAGTGGTCAGAGGGATTTTAAGCCAATCTTCTTGCAGGACAATGACCAGGTCACTATGTGACGCTGGTGAAGGAAAACATTTCCTGACTCGCTCCTCCAAAACACCCCAAAGTGGCTTAATAATATTTAGATCTGGTGACTGTGCTGGCTATGGGAGATGTTCAACTTCACTTTCATGTTCATCAAAGTAATCTTTTGAACTCTGGTATGTCACCAATAATGCTGTGTGCATTGCAATATTTTGAACAAAACTGTGCTTTTACTTTGCTAATTGAAGCTTCACACTGTGCTCTTACTGGTGTAATGTGCGATTAATGAAGATTGGCCACCAGGCTGCTCCAATTTAGCCATGAAACCTCCAATGAACCAGTGGATAAGGAGGATGGATTGCAGGGTTAGGACTTACATCAAGCAAACAGTAACACTGCTAATTCATTAATGTCTGTAATTATCTCTCTTTTTTAATTGTAGTAAAAGAGGCCGAAAGTGGGCTGGAAAAAAACAAAGAGAAACTAACTCCCATAACACTGTGTACTATGTTGTGCAAAACTGAACACTCCAGATCCATTCAGCCCAAATTTGGCTACTTTGCCTCCTGGCTTAAAGAAGTGTATAAATACATTTAGATAATTTATCCATCTCTGGTGATATAATATAATAGGTTGTTAAATAAAATGTATGTACATACAATGATTAAAATACACAACACTGAACATTTTTTTTCAGTACATATGTTTCTGATGTAGCGATTGAGAGAAAGAGATGTCGTTAGGTTTCATTATATATTTAAATATATATAATAAAGTGGAGTAAAACTGGGAAAAAAAGTATTAACCGAATAAAAATAGAACTGCGAGAAGGCACAGAGAGGCAAAAAACAGATAAAATCTCTCAGTTTTTAGAAAGCAGTGCTGCCCTATCAGTGCAAATTGATATCAGCTGGTTTAGTCCTTATTGATGGTCAATAAAAAGGTTTCTCATTACCAAGGTGTCACATAAGAGGCATCCTCTGATAGGTAAAAGCAAAAAGCTTTTTCAAGACTTTCACAAGAAAGTGAAAAGTAATGTTGTTGTTTTGTCGCATTGATTACAGACAAATTTGTAAACCTCTGAATGTTCTGTTGAGCACCATTAGGGCCATAATCTGGAAGTGGAAAGAACATTATTTTAACGTAAACTTGTCATGACCGGGTGCTTTTCACAAGATTTCTGACAAGGGAGTCCAAAGAATAATTGGAAAAGTTTTCCAAGAGATAAGGACCAGAATGGTCTAGATAGACCTGGGGTTAGCAGCCACAGTTGTTACAAAGGAAATTAGTACACTTACCCACCATGGCTTTCATTCATGCTCACCATGCAATACGCTATTGATGACATAAATAGCATTTTAAAGCATTTTTATAGTTTTTTTACATCACATTTGGACAAATATTGGACAAATACTGGGAGAATTGACACTACACATTACCACAAAATGCCATTCCAACAGTAAAATTTGAAGGTGTTACCATGATGCTGTGGGGTTGTTTCTCAACAAATGGTACATGCAAACTTTATATAACTTTCTATAACTGAAGAAAATATTGCTTGTGATGTTTTCATATACATATGGATTTTGTGTAATTGAAAAACTAAATATAAATTTATTTAATAAGTTATTCATTGCAAAATAGCCATGGCTCTGATTGTGAATTTTCATAGAACAATTTCAGTTTTGTGTACAGGAGTTTTTTTATTGTGGTAATGCTTAAAGTAGATTATTGCTTGTGATTTTTTTGGCATTAAAAATAAAATATGCTACATTTGTTATGGAGAATGTGAAGAACAGGGCATCAATATGGAAGCTGTAAATTGAATTTCTCAAAAGTAATTGAATTAATTAAATAGCTGCACTGACATTTTGGAACCTAATACATTGACTTATCAGGTCCAAATTAACCCCACAGGGAATGGTGCTGTCCCCACAGGTACAACTTGAACCTAAATCAAACAGAAATGGTCTTGGATGGCATAGGACACTTAGTTAAAGTTTAGCCGACAGGCTTGCGCATATGAATCAAGACTCCTTATGTAGGTGTTGTGAAAGAATCCTGTAACCGTGTCTGGTAGTCACAAGCCTTAATAAGGTAAGATTTAGGGTTCACCGGGTTCCCTTGAGGGATCCGATGTGGGTTAGTTGCAAAAGAAACTTTTAATGAAGCCTTAGAACTATGGTTTGAAACTTCAAAAAATATAGTGCGGTGAATCAGAAAACTCTGGAAAAGTCATTTATATTGCATAAATATTATCAATAGAATTTTAAAAGCAATGAGAGTATTTATTACAAATTTGACAAGTTAATGGGCATATTCAAAAGCATTTCTATTCTAACATTTTTTTTATGATAACACACATTTTCACTGGTGCAGTAATAAGTATTAGCACTCTCCACATTTTATAATTGGTAAAAATGAAATTTCTAATTTCAGGATTTTCTGAGACACGGCTGCCAGGATGGAAAATATTTTTTCTTTATCTCTCTTCAGTCTCGTTAGCACTGTGTGCCTGCAATGAGCTGGAAAATGGACCCGATTGTCAGTGTCGGTGTGGTGATGGCATGGGGAGTCAGCTCCCTCAAATGTTCTCTCACATGCACATCCACACACACTTCCAAACTCACCCACTGTGCACCATGCCATTGCTGCTCTTCACAGGTCAATGCCTGCTTTAGCTCTCTTTCTCTGTCTCACTGACTAAAGAACAAAGAGTCTAAAACTAAATCTATACAATATCAATTCACAATGAGCACACATTACTGAATCTTTAATTCTAATTCTATTACTTCAGTATTTTAAAAGTTAATTGGTACCATAATCGTAAATTGTGTTTTAGCGGTATATCAGTGCCAAAATGTATTGCTGGCCAGCATAAGCTCATAGCTATGCGTCTTACTTGCATCTTAATTATAACTAAGAGGAATGTATATCAAAATTAAAATTCAAACAAATGTTACAGCACTAAATATCATAAACAGAGAAATTATAAATTGTTTAGTATGATTATCACACAAAATCTATGCGACCCAAATTAGTCTTTAGGTGTGGTCACTCCACAGAAACGGGACTGCTTTGTGCATTTGAGGGACTTAAATTAGTGAAAGCTAACTCCCAATCCTCTGCCCTCATCCTGCTGGACCTCTCTGCAGCTTTCGATACAGAAAATCATCAGACTCTTCTGTCCACTCTTTTCAATCTAGGCTTCTCTGGCAGGCCACTTGAATGGTTTTGCTTCTATTTAACAGGCAGGACCTTTAAAGTGTCATGGGACGGGGCTGTCGACCCTTACCAAGTAGTCACTGTAGTCCCACAGGGCTCAGTACTTGGACCCCTCCTCTTTTCACTATACATGTCATCAGTGTGCATTGTCATTACGGCACATGGTTTCTCTTACCATTGCTATGCTAATGACACTTATCTTTATTTGTATTTTTTCCCTGACGAATCCTCCATCCCAAATCGGATATCTGCCTGCCTCACCGACATATCTGTTTAAATAAAGATCCGTCATCTGAAATTAAATTTGGCAAAAACTTAACTATTTATAATTTCAGCAAAACCCTTAATTCATCATCACCTAACCTTCCAAACTGATGGCTCCACAACCTCGTTCCTGCAGATCCATTTTGTACAACATCAGGAAAATCAGACATTTCCTAACAGAACAGGCTACCTAGCTTCTGGTCCAAGCCCTTATACTATCCCGACTAGATTATTGTAATGCTTTGCTTGCTGGTCTCCCATCTTCCACAATCAGGCCTCTACAGTTGGTGTTAAACTCTGCAGCCTGACATGTGTTCAACCAGCCCCAGCAAACTCATAATATGCCACCACTCATATCTATCTATTGGCTTCCTGTAGCTGCTCGCTTTCAGTGCAAAGCACTGATTCTGGCCTACAGGTCGATCTGCCCCATTTACCTTCAATCCATTTTTCCTAAATACACGCTGACTAATTCTCACTCTATTTCAGGCTGTGTACACTAAGTTGGAATTCAACTTTCATTCATTCATTCATTCATCTTCCACTTATGCCCATCCAGGGGAGCACGTCTCGGGAGCTGTGTAGATACACCCAGGACAGGGTACCATCGCTGGGCACACAATCACTGAAACAGCCACACACACATACACACACTATACGGGGCAATTTAAAGCATTCAGTTTACCTTAAACCCATGTTTTTTTTTTTGGAATGTGGGAGGAAACTGGAGAACCTGAAGGAAACCCACGTAGACACGGGGAGAACATGACAACTTTAACCAGATCGGGATTCAAACCGGGAATCCCCAGGCGAATGTGCAAACCACTAGGCCACCGTGCCAGCCGGAATTCAACTTTAATTCAAAAGTGTGTTGATTTTCTTAATAAATTCTACTATATTTTTATTTTTTTTAGAAGAGGCATAGTATTATAAAATACATTTTATTCAGCTTTCTTGCTTGCCTCGTTTTCTTCTGTATTTCATAATTTAATGTGTGGAAATCTACATTAGACAGTTTTCCCTATTGCAGAATCAGAAACATTTCATGCATGCCTTTCAAGGGCCTAAAAACTCTATCTCTCTGTGTTGTTCAATTGTTATTATGGTTTGATGTGAAGACTTAAAATGTCGAGTATAAGCACCATGCACCAGCACATTTAAGTTTGACATCTGCACTTCTCAGACAATTATACCTTACGCGCTATCTGCATGCATATTTCTCTGCTGACAGCATATTGACTTGTTTACACAGAGCTCTTCCAATCTCATTTTTAAATGTGGTTCCTAAATTGGTTGCAATAGCAAACCTGATCAATTAGAACATGTGTCTATTTGGTCATACAAAATCCCAAACAATGTATATTTTAGTGATATGTCAATAGTCATCACAGTTAGCTTAACCCAAAGGTTACTTTTTAGGAGCAAAGGGGGTTTCCCAACGACAAACCC
Source organism: Xyliphius kryptos (assembly GCA_025769995.1). Taxonomy (NCBI): domain Eukaryota; kingdom Metazoa; phylum Chordata; class Actinopteri; order Siluriformes; family Aspredinidae; genus Xyliphius; species Xyliphius kryptos. Next base: position 8,067 of record JAOUQT010299493.1, on the reverse strand, counting down.
ACTAATCCACCCTATTACATCTGACTGCTGATGATCAATTTCTGACATTTAATCTAAATCTAAAGAGGATCCTAAGTATGAATCAAAATCTCTTGCCTTACAAGACGTTACTGGACCAAGAAGTTTCTTTGCATTACTGTGCATGAGTGTTAATTGCCAGAATATGACACTGTTAGAGGAATAGAGCAAGAGTGATAACGGCAGCATGAATAATTCAGCCAGAGATGAAGATAGTGAAAAAGGGAGAGTGTGTGCGAGGTCTGATAGTACAGCAGCAATAGGGAGAGGCGGCATAATGAATTTGGTGCAGGCTGTGCTGCTGGGGTGAGTTTATTAGCATAGCATGCTGGAAGACGACTGCTGCAGAAAGACCCATGTGTGTCTGCTTTCAACAGAAAGATGTTTGATTAGCTGCCCAAGATCCTGCAGGCCTGAAAATATAACTCCTACACTAAAAAAGACATTTCTGCTCATATCAGAAGTATTGCTCTCCAAAAGGAAGAAGAAAAGGAAGAAGAAAAATAAGCCAGGAACAAACGGAATGGTTTTAAGTACCATTAAATGGGAGTTTCCTACATATATTTGATCAAGTCTACTGTAAAAAAAAGTTTTACTCATTTTTTCAACCTGAATTCTCATCTAATTTCATCTCATTATCTTTCGCTTAATCCTATTCTAGGAACTAGGGTTACAAAAGGATAACGTTTGAAGCGCTGGCCAGATACACCCTGGAGAGAGTTGCAATCCAACCCAATCCATTGATGGGGACACACTCATTTACACACTATATAGGTGCAATTTAGAGCAGCCAATGCACCTGGAATGCATGTTTGTGGACTGTCGGAGGAAACTAGAAAACCTGGAGAAAACCAATGTGAATTCCACCCAGATCTGAATTTGAACCTGAATCCCCAGCGCTAAGAAGCAAACATGGCCTCTCTGAACCTAAATTGAAAGCACCGAATGATGACTTGAGCTATGCTTTTTCCATCAGGTTGAGAATTTTTTTTTTATCTGTGCTTACTAAAAGTAGCCCCCCCAAAAAGATGCCTAAACTTCTGATTTCTGCCAATTGCTAACATTCAAATAGCACTTGCCAACTCATTTAACCACTACCATGGCCAGCTGACAAATTCTTTTATCATATGCTACTTCCCATCTGACCTTTTAATATCAATACAGCATGTTAATTATCATTGAATCAACATCAGGTTCAAGTTTGATTAAAAAGAACGGCTGGAGTTCAGAAAACCAACAGACAAGCACCTCCTTCAAAGTAGGATTCAAATTTAAAAGTAAATAAAAATTGAGACCACAATGTTGTTTGAACATCTTTTTTTTTATTTTATTTTATTTTAAAGTTATCTGTAAGAGAGTCTTAATTAAAACAAAACTACAGAATTTGAATATCGCATCAGCGAATAAGACACAGCAACCTGTGATTCCTGAACAACAGAAATGGCAAATACAATACCTTACAGTTATGGAAAATTCAGATATTAACCATTTAAAAAAAAAAATTTGAAACAATGATCACCATTATTTCAACCACATGTTTAAGGTTAATGAAATGCCAAATAGGTTGCCATCTGAAGCTTACTGTTCAATTTTGACTTCTACAACAGAGACTTGACAATTTTCACTTTAGGGGTTTCCATTAATTTATTTTTGTTTTTATTCCTTTTTAATAAACAGAACAGCCACTTGGAGAAACAATTATTAATCATGTGATTACTTTTTAGTTTCTGATTTATCGCTTTTTTAAATGAATAATCCAAACATCTGGAATATGCTGTATACTGTATATAAATGTAAAAATAGACTTTTTCTTTTTCATTGTTTGATTCTAAAATACACTAAACATGTTTAGTTTCAAATAGGTTAAAATAAAGACATTTTCATTACTTCCTACAAAGTCACAAGTTTACATGCACAAAAATGACTATGTCTGCAAACAATTTTAAAAAATACAAATGATAATGTCATGTTTTGATTGGTTAATTGACATAATTATGTCATTATTCTGGCATTCAACAAATCAAAATAACTTTACATAAAAACATTTAAAAATAAAAGCCACGACTGTGTTCCACTGCCAGGATCATCAAGATATGGCTTCTTGAATTTTAAGAAATATGCATTAAACATACCTAAAACTAATTAAAGCAACATTACTCTGCAAATATTTTATTAGTTTTGAGTTTTCCTAATTATACAGCACTTTTTACAATAATGCTTTTACAGCAGATTTACAGTGTTTTCAGCCTGAACATCCAAAGAGCGTAACAAAAGGGCAGTGGCAAAAAAATAATTGGTTATAGATGATAACAATGTATAATTAATGGTAAATTGTGAATAGAAAAGTAGTTCAGTTTGGTCATATGATTGAAATAAAAGGCCTCTCTGTATGCCCTAACGGTCTAGGGTTAGCCCTAACCCTAACCCTAATGGTCTAACCCTAACCCTACAGTGACATGCTAACAAGATTGCGAACACACTGATCCACGAAAAATCAAGGTCAATCATTTACATTTAGTCATTTAGCAGACGCTTTTATCCAAAGCGCCTTACAAATGAGAACACCACAAGTCAGTAGTTTTATAAAAAATACATCTGGAAATGTATTTATTTATGTATTTATTTTTTATATAGCAATTGTCTGTGGAAATGGTGTGTTTTGAGAAGTTTCTTGAAAATGTTGAGTGACTCAGCTTTACGGGATGTTGTTGGGAAGGTCGTTCCACCATTTAGCAGTGGTGAATAAAATGGAGTGAGAATTGGCACCTTGGTGAGTTGAAATCACCAGGCGACATTTTTCACTAGAGTGCAGTGAAGGAGATGGAGTGTACCTAGTGAGTGGGGGCAGCCCCAGCGGCTGTCCTGTAGGCCAGAGTCAGTACGTTGTACTAAATGCAAGCAGCTACATGACATGAGTTCCCTTTGGCTGGTTGAACACAACTCAACTGCAGAGTTTTGAACCAATTGCAGAGGTCTGATTGTTGAAGTTGGAAAACTGGCAAGCAGAGCGTTACAAAAGTCAAGCTTGGATAGGATGAGGGCTTGGACCAGCAGCTGAGTAGCCTGTTCTGTTAGGAAAGGTCTGATTTTATACAGAATGAATCTGCAGGAATGGGCAGTTTTCATGCCCTGGTCTGAATGTTTAAGATGATTGTCAAATAAAAAAAACAAAAATTACAGACAGAGTCAGTTGGAGAGATTGTGGAGCTATCAATTTGGAGGTTTAGGTCATGATGAATTGAGGGTTTAGCTGAAATTATAAGTAGCACGGTCTTTGCCAGGTTTAATTTAAGATGATGGGCCTTTATCCAAGACAGGCTGATATCGGATTTGAGATTGAGGGGTCATCGAGGAAAAAAGCCAAATGAAATGAGTGTCATCAGCATAGCAATGGTAAGAAAAAACATTTGCCTTAATGAAAGTGCCCAGAGATGACATGTATAATGAAAAGAGGAGGTGTCCAAGTACTGCGCCCTGCGGGACTCTAGTAACTACTTGTTAGAAAGAAAGAGAACCATTCAAGTGTCGTACCAGAGAAGCCTATATTAAAAAGATTGGACAGTAGAATCTGATGGATCACTGTATCGAAAGTAGCTGAAAGGTCTAGCAAGATGAAGGCAAAAGATTGGGAGTTAAATTTGGCTGATTTAAGTGAGTCAACCACAGAAAGCACCTATGTGACCGCACCTAAAGCCAGACTCAAAAGGGTTGAAGAGATTGTTTTGTGTGAGAAACATGGAGGCCTGGGTAGCTACATGTTCAGGTATTTTAGATAGAAATGGTAAACGGGCCTGTAGCTCTTGGTCAGATTTGGGTTGAGCGTTGGCTTTTTGATTTATTGCGTTCGACCAGGTGAAGGAAAGTTTGGTTCAGGTCAGATGGGTAAGTGGTAAGGTGATCTGGCTATAATTGTGAATAAACCTCCGGTAGAAATTGGCAAAACCCAGACATCATTGCGGATCTTTTCTGCATGATATGGTTGGCCATTCGACAATAGCTCAGATTTTTTCAGGATCTGTGCTAATGTGACCAGGTTGGATGATGAATCCCAGGAAGTAAATGGTGTCCTTGTGAAATTCACACTTCTCAGCCTTGAAAAACAACTGGTTAAGAATGAGATGGAACAGGACCTGGCTGACATGTTTGATGTGGTCACTGAAATTTTTAGAAATATTAATGTCATCAAGGTATATAAAGTGATCAATGAAATGCCTAAAACAAAATCATTAACCAGAGCTTGTAAACAGGCAGGGGCAATGGTGAGCCCGAAAGGTAGAAGTATGGAGAATATGGTAGCATTTTGGAGTGACTCAAACACTGAACTGGAAAAAGGCAGATGATATTTACTAGGCACTATAATAAGATTAAATCCACTATAGTCAATACAGGGTCGGAGAGTCTTATCGTTCTTTTCCACAAAGAAAAACCCTGCCCCGATGGGCGAAGTGGAAGGGCGTATGAGACTGGTGGCCAGGCTCTCGGAAATGTATTTTGCATGGCCACTTTCTCTGGGCGAGACAGGTAAAACAGTCAACTAGTGGGAAGTGAAGCCCCAGAAAGAAGATCAATAGCACAGTAATAAGGTGAGGGGGTAGAGAGCAGGCCTAATCCTTATTAAAAAGGTCACAAAACTGATGATTTTCAGAAGGGATAGTGGACAGGTCGACCTCCTCTGATGGCTTGGAATGGGGGATGACAGTGGAACTGGCGGAGACAGTGGGCATGACAGTAATCGCTCCATGACGTAATTCTTCAATGCCAGTCCACCAGAGAAAACATGCCAGCCAGGGAAACCCCAGTACCAGAGGAGGATAAGGCGATTTTATAACAGAAAAATGTCAGGTTTTTGCGATGGTTTCCTGAAAGAAATCCCCAAACCAGGAAACCGGACCTTGATCATTGAGATTCATTTCTGAGCCAAAATCAATGAGGGCAGTCTGTGTGACGCTCGGCGTGTCAGAGCCAAAAAGGAGCCCGCAGCGGCGAGGCTGGAAGGAGCAGGTTGCCAGGCGAGGGTGATAAAGGGATATTTATTTGAGTGTCGCGAAACGCGCAGACACACAGAACAAAGAGACACGCGAACGTAACTACCAAACCAAAAGCAATCTCCGACAGGGACGAAACGGAAACAGCAAACATAAATAACAGCAGGGTCCCTGTCATGTGATGAGGAGAACCAATAATAAAAGGGGACAGTTAATTAACTAATTAAAACGCAAATTAAGTTAATTAACTAAACAAAAAAGGGGAAGAAGCGCCAAGCTTCTTACAGTCTGATTATATTTCCCAATGTCCAGTTTTACAGAAAATGACAGGGATAGACAGACAGAGACCTTGGTGTTTAGTATGTGAGCCCGACAGGGCCCCCAGACCAACTGTCTGATTTAATCTTTTGGTTTACCACAATACAGCCACTGACCGGACTGAAGCCTTCTTGTGGACTCCTCAGTGCACAGGCACATGAGCCCTTGCTGGAGCTACAAGTAAATGCAGATGAGGCTGAACACTAAACCACACTGTTGAACTAGACAAATGCCGTGTTTTTTTTTTTTTTCAAAGTAAGGTTCTGGGTGCACCATGATGCCTTTAGACTAAGACTGGACCGGTATGAGCAGGGTGGCTTAAGGTGCAGATACTGAGGGTGAAGGTGCGTTGGCCGAGATGACCGGTGTGGTGACAGGTGTGGGTGACAAGGTGATCACTCGTCTGGTGATTTCTCCCATCTGAATCATGAGTTAATGATTGCTTTCAACCAACTTTAGCAGTTGTTAATGCTGGTTTAACATGACCGACTGCTGATTAAGGTAGGTGTCGAGTGAGCTGGGATTTTCTGACTGTGTGTTCAACGGTTCCATGTTTGCCAGATGATTTTGTGAAGGGGTTGTGGTTGAATAGGAACCAGAAATCGTACACACAGGAAACAACAGAGGATGAAAGTTCAAATCTAGCAATTTATTGCAGTAAACGGCAATGTGGAGTGAAAGTAGAGAACAAGGCCACGTGAGAACTGATGGAGGCTGGATGAAGAGGATAAGCCAGGAGACTGAGACAAAAGGATGACCACAGCTGCTAGGTGATACAGACAGGACAAAAGGCACAAGGTGAATACACAGAATAAGGCAGAGGAGGACCTCTGAATGTCTGTCAGCAGCAGTGCTAGCAATCCAATTCTCTGGCACAGGAGCAGTGGAAACCTGGAGAATATAAGGCTGAGTAATTAGTCTGTTAATTGCCATCAGGCGAGGTGAATTATGGATCATGTGATCAGCCCGGCTGCAGCAGTAGACTCTTAAAGAGGCAGTGACTTAACACACATTTCATTCGTGCGTGGTAATCGCTATACAACAATGCCAATCCTACTGGCTTATAGACTGTTCACCAATCAGTATTAGAACCCCATGTAGGTGCAGTAATCACTAACTAACTCTAATTACCATCTATTGCCAGCCTCATATTGTTTATTCCTCTACATCCCTGCCATAGCATGTTACAATAATTTTACTTCACATTATAAAAGACCATTGCAGACTAACGATTTTATGGATTGCATTTTTCTTTACCCTCATTTAACCCCACTTTTTACAAAATAAAAGTAGACTTGTGAGGACCTCTCAGGTTTAGAAAATTATACCCCTTGGATGAACACCTTTTTTGATCTATTGTTGAAGCACAGCTTCTGCTCCATTAGTCCAATTAAAAATCAAAAATGCATTTTTGGAGCTTCTGACCCTCGGTGCTGGCTGAGTGCTGCACTTATTTAAAAGCATTAATGAAATTGTGGTCAATTAACCAAATGAAATACATTTGAATGTACATTTGTGCTGAATGTTAAACTTCTTCACAAAAAAGTCGCTTTGCCTTGTGCCACTGATGAAAAAAAAAAGATTTTTTTAATCACAGCTTTATGAAATCAGTTATTTTTCATGGCTCCTTTCAGAGCTCATCTTTGCCCATCTCTGCTCAAGGAATATAAAGTATGGGCAGGATTATCTGTATGAATTTGATATTGTCGCCCTCGGCAAAGTTCTCTGAGATAGTTGAAGTGAAAAATGTGTGTAATAATGTGAGGTATTGTGTTAAATATATAAGCATATAGAAAGTATCCTGTCTATTTAGTCATAATATACACGTACTTCAGTTTTGAAACAATATAGACCTGCCCATGAGCCATTCCATACTTGTTAACAAAATGTATTCTATCAAAACAATATGATGAATCTTGTGTGAGGCGTTGCCTATAACCTTACCACAACCTTAATATACACCTTAGAAATAAACAACATCGACAGATATGATACACGTAGAAATTGGCAAACTTAATGTGACGATGTAATTACTCTAGATGTCTCTAGAGGGCAGAGTAGACATAGACATATGTCTGTAGACATAATTGGGGTTACGCTAGATTTTTTAACTAGCCGTTAACTGTTCTACGCCCGGGTGGCGAGCATTTTTACAGGCACTTTTCATTCCCGTGTGGCAATCACTATATGCAAAGTGCCTCACATCATACCCTCCACTCCACCTGTGTGCCAATTGCTATAGAAATGACACACACCAAGTGCCTTATAATGTAGTTTTAATTTAAAGAAAAGGATACTGAAAATTACTACAGAGGAATTACTATTTTTAATTATTTTAATATTTAAATAAGTAACATATTGATACAGGTCACAGGAATGGTGACCAGACAAGTCATTCTTGCAGGAAATGCCCTTTTACTCATGCAATAATTTTAAGAACACGTGAAACCAAACGCAACTGCGTCTACCTTTTTATTGCTCTCGCATGCCGGAAAACTCAGAGGAACATGTTTCTATTGGCTGGGCATACTGCCAACTGTCACAACTCCCCCCCCTGGTTGCTGACTCACCGGCACTCTTCCCTAACAGGTCGGAGGATTTAATTAATTCCAATCATCGTTCCCAATCACCCGAATTCTGAGCACCGGTTCTTCTTCCCTTTTCGCACTTTCTTCCCTCCCTCTTTTCTATTTAAGTCCCGTCTCGGTTTCCGTCGTTGCGTTGGTTCATGACGCTCACCTCGTGT
>JAOUQT010299484.1:0-16267 GCA_025769995.1 Xyliphius kryptos | reverse complement strand
GAACTAGGTTGATAGAATACATTACATACTTTATTAAAAAAAAAAAAAAAAAGGCCAATTATTTAAAATGGTCTTTTTATTTAAATGAGCTGCACATATTAAACTGGTTCATGTAAAAGCAAATAAAAACTGTCCAAAACAACACCTTGTTCTGCAATATAGTAATATATGTAATATCGGTCAATTTTGAACCCTCAGCACTTTTTTTTTGTTTACTAAAAAGCATAATTTAAAGTATAATTATTTAATTCATAATTTAATTCAAAATTGAAAAATAAATCTTACTGCTTAATATTGAGAATAATCTTAATGGTATGAGTGTTTACCGACTGTGGTTCAATAAAATTAAATACGATAAAGAAAGAGTAATAAGATTTTTTTTGTGGACGATATGCATTGCATGGGATATTTTGAAAGGACTTGCCATTTATTTTAGATCAGGTCCCAAATTTTTTTGCCCTATATGTCAAGATTAATAGTGTGTTACCCAGAAATGTTTTAGTTTATTTGATAGTATTTTGACAAGTTTTTAGTAACTATTTGCTCTTAATTGTAACATTATATTAATCAGAAATTACAGTCAGTGCAAAGGTATTGTTATTTTTATATTACATTCCTTATATTTGTTTTCTGTTCATTAAACATTACTGTATGTAACGATACAACATTTATCCATTTGTAGATGCTTAGCAAAGTTTTTTATTTTACTCCAGTGTTTACTTTGATCAAAAACACTTAATCTAACTTCTTAAACATAAGTAAAAAGGAAAAACAACAAATAACCAGTAGTTAATGAGTAGTGACAGAAAGGTTAGGTTCCATATAACAAAACAGCACAGAAATTGTTAATAACAATCAGAAGGGATAGAATAATTGAACCTGTAACTCAAATAAAAGTAAGTTGCCAGTCAGAACTTAGGGACTTTTAGGTGAATGAATACAACGAGGATTTTATCAGAACTGGATGTTTTAAAATTCGTAGTGAAAGACAGAAACAATGCTCCCTTTTGACAGTTTGCCATTCTTCCGAAATGCGAGACAATGAAAAATAATTTTAATAAACAGACAGTCTGGGGCCCTATGGCAAAATGATGGATTTAGTCCAATGTAAGGATTGCCCCAGTAACTATAAGCAATAAACCTAATTCTCACAATCAGTGAGTTTGGCAACTGTGAGTTGATGCAACTAAAGTAATCCATACGTTCAAACAGATACCGAAAGGACTACAGCCCAATGCCATTATAGGGAGATTGTTTGACAGCCAGAGATGCGCTTCCCAAACTGAATTTGGGAATTGAACTGTGGAATAAAGGGGAAGAAATGTTTAATTAATTTTGGAGACTAATGGACCTCAATGACTTAATGCTGACCAAAGCAATTTTAGTTTAATTATGGGATATAACAATATACTCAAAAAAAGGCTAAAGTACAGTTGCTGAGGCACCCAATGGTGCAGGCTTCTTTTGGCAAGCTTACAAAAAGGAGTGCAGTACAAAAAAAAGACTAAATTAAACTAAACCAAAAACAAGCTACTGGAGGCAAAAAAGAATAACAGCCTAAAGCTGGGAGAATAAAGTCATAACTTACTTTATTAAATTTAATAAACTGCATATTTGCCATAATTCAGATAAACATACATAAACAAAGCAAAACAGAGAGATAATGCTTAAAATTTTATGTTGGCAAAGAAATCATACAAGCCTAAACTTAGCAAGTGAAATATAGGCCAAAACAGAATATAATAGAACATAATTGGCTAAACAGTTTACTTAAGGCTGGAGACATTAGTAAGGTGCGAAACTAATGGCTTAAATAACGGTGTCCCAAAAATATGAAGCCAAGATAAGGGGGAGGGGGAAAAGGTCTCTCTAAAATGACATATCCAAACACTGAAAATAAAGTAAAACTAAATTTCATTAATTGGTCCTGGTCCCTGCTCTGTGGTGTCCTTTAAGTCAAGTGTGTTAAATGGTCCAAGATGCAGTGGGTTCTGAATACATGTGTTTGCCTTTTGGCTCTACAAAGCTTGTCTGTTACACCAGCTTTTTATGACATAGGACTTTAGAGACAGTTTTGTTTACAAACACAACAGCCCTGGTATTTTATCTGACTTTCCTACATCATCTAGCCTGTCTCTAGGGGTAGCTGGCAGGCCAGGTTCCAAGGAAATTTCTCAGTACTCCCGATGGGCAGTTCAGACCAGTTACCACTATGTTACATCACCTTTCAGGTTATTTGAACTTGTAATGGTTTAGAATATTTATTTGTTCGTTTTCCAAACTGCTTATCCTAATCGTGGTTCTGGCACTCATTGAGAGAAAAGCAAGGAAACTTAACAGGAAGGTAGCTAGTTCTTCTTAGGACAAACATACACATGAAAATTGCACCTAGTAAGAAATCCCCAGTTCACCAAGTCAAATACATTTCCTTAGGAAAACATTTTTATGAAAATAGTTAATGATGGGGATATTTTATAGTGTTATATGTCACATTTGCTTATTCATTATGACAATTATGACAGTTGCTGTAGAAGTTGTGCTGGTGAGGTGAGCACAAGTGCCCGGAGCGACGGGCAGCATTGTATATGGCGCCCGGGGAGCATTTTGGGGTTAGGTGCCTTGCTCAAGGGCACTTCAGCCATAGAACTTAATGGGAATAGGAATCAAACCAGCGACCTTCAGGTTGCAAGGCTGGTTCCTTAACCACAAGCCTACAACTGCCCTTTTTTTTGCCCCTTTTTGTGATCAAAAATATTGAATTGAATCCCGAATTTGAGGCTATTCTGTAAATAATTTTCAAATAAACTATACACACAGCAACTTCTGATAAATCCATATCAATTTCGGACTTAAAACAAGCCCTACCCACTTCATTTTAAACAACAATAGCCTTGGGATTTGCCCTGCCTATTCAGAGTACACATACGTATACAGATACCTTAGATGGTTGAACAGATACAGATAGCGCTGTACTCGCTGATCCATACTCTCAATACAATTGACACTATCTTCTCAATGAGAAGCCTGGATTTGAGGAAACCCACCTGTCCTGACAAAACATTTGCAGCTGGTGTGCGATGTGCCTGGTGCCACTTTCCGTAGAGAACATTGGGGATGTATACCTATTTGGAACCATGATTACGGGTATTCTGCTGATTGGATTAGGAGTTCCCCTGGTATATTGGGAAATTGAAAGATTTGGGTCAGTTGTCCAAAGTCGCCAAAAGCTGCCCAATATGATTAAGGTGATGGGCAGAGCCAGTAGCACTCAGACTGTGACTATTAATTGCAACATGGAAAACATATTTGAGAAGACCTCAAACAAGTTTGGATAAATTGGAGACCACAAATCAGAGAGGATATTTTTTTTGTGTTTCCACACTATGGTCATTTGAGCATTGTCTGGGATTGATAGGGGTTTAATCTCCTACCTTTTCCAGTGTATTTTATATTCTGATTTTTCTCATCTCTGTTTTCCTGTCCTGTCTACCCCACTTGTCATATTGTATATACGGACAGGAAGGTGGCTCATTTCACTGTACATTGTTCGTACTACCATTTAAATGTGACAAATCAAGCTATTTTATTCTACTCATAATGACCATTCATTTATTCAAACCGTTAAAAGACCATCATGGAACTGTAAATCATCTTACACAATTTATTAAAATAAGATTTGAAATCACTGCAAACATGGGAAATGTACGTCATTTTTTTTTTCACTGTCATTATTGATAACAGCATCTTTTGTTCCATCAGCACTTTAGAGCATCAGACTGATGAGTCAGCAAAAAGAATTCAATCATCTTGCCACTGACAGTGTCAGGCCGTCCCTGCTTCAAGTAAACACTACTTGACAAAAGAGATGCAATAGAGTGATCTAAACTACCTTCCTCTCTTTCTCTAGCCATAGAATTGATAGTAAGATCAAATGAAAGATTACATTCTATGTAAGGGGTTTATCAATAAATATTTTGCTAATTGCTAGTCTGGTACTTTTTATACATATTTTACCAAATATACTGGCAACTGAAATTTGATCACAAAAACCATAGAAAACCTTAAATGTGAATGCACTAAGAGACAACACAATTTTCTATTTGAATTTTTCATAAGGGCGGCATAGTGGCTTAGTGGTTAGCACATTCGCCTCTCAGCGCTGGGGATTCCGGGTTTGAATCGCTATCTGGGTGGAGTTTGCATGTTCTCCCCTTGTCTACGTTGGTTTCCTCCGGGTTCTCCAGTTTCCTTTGTTTTTGACCTGTCTAAAGTGTTTGCCTGTCTTCCGTCCTGTAAACACTGGAATAGGATCCAGTACATTCACACTTTCTCTGCCCACCTAATCAAAATAAGCTGCTTAGAATGCGAATCAATTAAAGTCTTCTACCTGTTATTTTCATTACAAAATAGTCAACTTTTACTTAATTTTTATATCAGCATGAAAATGTGACGCTTAGAATTGATTTACTATAAATATTTTGGTGGTTTGGTTTGCATCATTTTTCATAATTTCATAATTTATTTATTACATAACCTTGTTCCTTTTACAGCTGCTCTGCTCTTTTCAGATAAGTGTCTAAATTTCCATGCCTAAAATCAAGGCAATGTAATCAAAAGTATATGGCCCTGCTTCTGTTTTCACAGTTGTTACACATCAATGGAAATTTTGAGTTTTCTGTTTGATTTGATGGCTTTTTATAAAGCTTTTTATGGGCTTTGCTTATGTTAGATTTTGTCTCTGGCAGTAAGTCAGTTTTATTTAGATCCCATGAGATCTTGATTAATGTCTAAAACGTCTTAAATGTTACTGAATTGAAACCCCTGTGTCAGTCCAGTTGCAAGGTCGGAACCTTCACTGTAGTATTTTGTAATTTCTACTATCAAAAGTATTCAGTTTGTATGTTTGAATGTAAGTTACAAGAAAATAATTATTTTTCATATAAATAATAAACTTTTAAATATAAAAAGTCTGTAAAGGCTAATGAGCTTTTAAATTGAATTAAATTCTCCACATATTCCTTCTGATCCTGATTTGGAAAGGATTATAATGTATAGGGTTGCAACCCTACTTGAACACTTCAGTGGCACAGTCAGATTATTAATAGCATGAGGAGTCACTGCTCTTTCCTTGAAAAATACCTGAAAACAGAGATACCTGAAAACAGAGAGTCACATGTGTGAGGTCAGCAGTTTCTGACATGTCTATAAAAGAACAGGCATCTTAGTGCAGGTTTTTTGACAAAATCCTACTCAAATGTTGAGAATGTTAATAAATTCATGATTTGGAAAGTTCTGAACTTTACATATATGCATTAATTAAAACACTAGTCCATAAATGGCCAGGTGAACGTGCACTGATTACCTCCTCCACATAAAAGTGTAGTTATGTCTCTCCATTTGTTAATTGGTTTAATTAATGACATGTTGGACAAATCTATCTTAGTTCAGAGATGTCCCAGCATATGTTATTTCCACTTGTGGAGTGCCTCTTAAGACACAAGACAGTCACAAAAGTTGCTTTATTTTACCTACCTGATCATACTAAAGTTTGCGCAGTATGCTACCAGAATTGTCAGGTAGTGAGTAAGAAGTATGGTGAATAAGACTCATTTTCTAATTTTACTATTTGTGTCTAAGGTGTAGGTAATTATTACCCTTACTAAAGAATAAATCACTGGGCCGAGCTGATGTTGATGCAACATGCAATGCCAGTTCTTGAATGACATAAATAATTCTCTATTCTCTCTTCTTGATAGACCACTCTGTGCTCTAACCCTGCAGATCTTATGATTGGCAAAGTCTTCTTGTAATAAATGTACTTGGCCGGTATGTAACCAATCAAGGGCAACAATTTAATAACAAACAGAGATAAAACACTATGAAGGCAATAAACAAAATGGAAATTCGGCACAAAGTCATTACTCTGTTCCAGGTACACAAAAAAGGGGTCAAAATTAAACAGACAATCAAAATAAAAGTGCGAAATTGCAGACATGGAGAACACAACAGTTAGCACCAAGTAGAACAGCATAATGGTCCCTATAAAACTGAGTAAAATAAATAGATCCAGGTGCATAGTCAAAGTCCTCTGTGGAAGTAGAACTGAAATCTGCAACCGCCTGTACCACCAACCACCATGCTGCCAAATACAGTTATATTTGTTATATTTCAAAAACACACTTTTGCTCACTTAGTATTTCAAATACTCAGACCCTATTTTAGATTGTCATGTAAAACATGCATTGGCCAACAGGTAAGCACTTGAAAATGTGAATATATGTGCAGGTATTTTGAAATTGTCAACTACATAATGTACTGATAAAGTTTTTTCTTTTAATAGCTATGTTCCTTTTGCTTTGTTTTTCCTGTGTTAATGTCTTTCAACATACTTGAATTGTTACACTTTACTATTCAATATTATTGTTATTCTAGGACCTTTGTGTGACTAAATGACTATTTACTTGATATAAGTGCACAACTATAATTATTAAAATATTGTTGTTTTAATCATAAAATACATCATAAAATATTGTCATGACCATGGCAAATACATTTACAGTTACCTATCGTATTTTTAAATATATTTTTACAATTCTTATCTGGATAGGAAGCTCGATTATGTTGTGATTTTTTGTTTTTGTTTTTGGAAATCCCACTTTTGTAAAATATTGTACTTTTGTTGAATATGACCCTTAAAACAACTATGGACTTATTATTAACAGTATTTAATATGAATGTTGTTTACATTTTTGTTATCAGATCAACCAAGACACACCCAGGACCTGTTGTACACCTGAGTGACAGCCCTAAAGATGAGGGCAAAGTAAGACATTTTTTGCCTTGACATTAACAAATTCACAGCATCTGATGACAAACCTTACATTTTTAGGTGATTTCACAGATTTCATATGGATATAGAGCAAACTACTATAAACCACAGACAACTTACTAATTTCATATAATTGTGTATTATACAGACATGACAACAACAATAATAAAGTAAAAATAAGTTATATGTGGGGAAAAAATAAGCATTTTGTTTAAAACTGTTTGGTTTGGAGAGGTAAGCAGTTTTAGTATTGTTAATGCAAAATAAAATCATTCATCACAAATTAAAATCAATCATCACTGGGCACACACACACACACACTGTGGGGCAATTTAGAGCATTCAATTCACCTTGAATCCATGTTTTTGGACTGTGGGGTGAAACCGGAGAAAACCCACGCGGACACAGGGAGAACATGGAATCTCCACCCAGATCGGGATTTAAACTAGGAATCCCCAGCACTGATAGGTGAACGTGCTAACCACTAAGCCACCAAGCCGGCAAAATAAAGTCATGTTTTGTAAATTGAGAATTATAATTGTTTTCAATTACCACTCAATATTATTACACTAAATATGCTATATTAATATTATGAACTTCAAATATCTGAATGCTTTAATAAATTTATGCATTTATAACCCAAGTATGTATTTTTGGGTTCTGTATGTTTTAAAATTAATCGATACTAACTATATTGTTCAGTGGGCTACAGATAATCGCAGGTGATGACTTATTTGATCCTTACAATGCCAATAAGCTTGGTGTATCTAAAGTCTTGAGTCAGAATGTCATAACATTTCAAAGGAAATGAAAATTAAAAACGTCTTACAGTCATTAGTTTAATTTCCATAAATAAATCATATAAGGTTTGTAATTTTAATGAACAATATGTAACTTTAATAAAAAATAAAATAATATAAATGAAAATAAAAAAAATTGTAGTATAGTCATTAATGAGGAGGGTATCTAGTTTTTTAGACACAAATGGTCTGCTGGAAGAAGCTTCTTTTTTGTCTCCTTTTGTTTACTCTTGTAAAGTGTTTCCTGATTGCAACAAAGTGAAGAATCCTTTGTTGGGATGGCTGAAATCTTATTCTATACTCCTCGCCTTGGTCCATAACAGCTTGCTGTAGATAGAGTGCAAACTAGAAAGATCAGTTTAGATGATAGCACCACCCTCTGGAATGCTTGCCTTTTTAAAAGCTGTCCTTGATCCAGGGTGTGATGCTTTTTGTCACAAGATGCCCTTTGTGGTGCACATAAAAATGTTTTTTAGCATTGTAGAGGGCAATTTAATATCCCCTAAAAGAAGCTCCTTCTTCACTAGGAGGTTAATATTATGAGATGACATGTTTGATGTGAACACCATGACGTGTTTGATGTTGGAAGCTGCCCGATCTCTTCACTAGGGGCCCACTGAGCCTGCTACATGCTGAAATCTACTAGCATCTCTTATTTTCTTGCTGGCATTAAGGTTTTCCTGGCAGCAGTTTATTTATAATCCTTTTTTGGTAGCACGTATTATTGACAGAAATCAGGTCAATCAAAACCTGGTCATCAGCAAACTTGAAAAAAATGTTAGTGACAGTCAGTGTGTAACATGAATAAACTCACCTAAAGTCAATTTCGACAAGGATAAAAGCAAGGATATGTGTCCAGCACCCGAAACATTCTCCCATGTCCTTTGAGGAGGATTAAGCTGAATGTAAACAAATGAGATGAACTGAGATCTAAGTATGTGAAACATTGGACAGCATGTCAAATCATCAACACATTTTAAGAAAATAACACAATTATTAGTTAAGAAGCTAATTAGCTTCATTTAAAAAAAATATGTACTCTATGAGCTAAATATTTGTTTGGTAATTGTTTGTACATTGTAGTTGTAGCGGAAGTAGTATTTAAAAGATTTGTATGCTAGTATACATATTTTAAATACTGTCCCAGTTTTAACTGTTAAATTGTAAATGTGGTGGAAGCATGGTGATGCTGGAGGGAGAAAAGGCAGAGCAGACTGTGATGGACCTTAATTAGCAGTAATTAACACACCTGCCGAAGGTTCCACTGATGAGCGGTGTGTAGCATTTATATGCGGTGGCAGCACTTGCATCGGGAGGAGTGATTGCAGCAATGACAGAAACTCAGATCCATTAACCAGTAGATGCATTTAATGGTGTACAAATGTAGTCTGTATATCAAGCCTGTTCCTGTTCTCAAGGAATCTTGTCTCCAGTCCTTATTGTATCCCACAATGTCACATTTGGTGCCAAAACCCCCCAAAAAAGGCAAGGATGCATGTGTCCACTAAAAACACAGCTGGCATGTGTCGAGAGACAGAGTTCTCCGACTGCCAAAGTGCTTGATACCTGCCCCACCAGGTTTGCTTGCTTCCAAGTGGCAATACTCTGTATAATGGATGCCAGAAACTTGTGAACCCTCTGAACAGAGTTGAAGCTGCGTGCATGTATGCAGTTAGATGTCAATCGATATTAATTAGAGGTAATAAACACACCTGCCGGAGGTTCCGCTAATAGGCACTGTTCAGCTTTTATATGTGATGACGCTGGGAAGAAAAAAATTAATTGCTTTGGCAATTGTAAGGTCCAGACTTTTGTCGCAATGAATTATTGATGTTCTTTATTCTTTTTTTCTATTCCTTCTTTATTGGATTTACTTTTTAGTTACTGATTGGCTTTGAAAGTGGCACTATTGTGATGTGGGATCTGCGGTCTAAAAGGGCTGACTTCAGAATTTACTACGATGAGGTTAGTGATTTTGTGTTAATATTTTACTTAAACTGCTCAAATGTTATTGATGGAAAAACAACGCAATCAGGTAAGTGAGTCATATGATCTTGAAATGCTATTTATTTAAAAAAGTTACAGAAGTTAATCATTACTGTCAATTAATTTTATTTTTGTATTAATATTAGTATTTGTATTAGTATTACCTCTATTAAAAACAAGATGGATTAAATAGTTATTTTCAGAAAGCATTTTTTGCATTGCATTACTATAACAAAAACTATTACCATATGAACTAGCAGAAAACTTAAAAGTAAAAAAAATCAAATTAAACACAACTGGTGTTCAGCACTTACTGTAATTTAAATGAATCATTTGCTAATTCAGCATATGCTGAGCTGCATCGTTCATAAATTCAAATTGCATTTTTTTCTGATTAGAACAGGCAGCTCAGTGAGAAATGTTGTTGCTTCATGTTGTTGCTTCACATCCGAAATGACTCCCATGGTTTATCTGTAAAGGATATTTAAGTTTTTCACATAATATGGCCTTTTTAGCACCCCCACTATCCAACTTTTAATGAATAAGGGAATGGGTGACTGATTAAACATATCTATTACACAAAGAGAGAGGTCATACATCACTTTTGAGACCTAATAATTTTTAAACCTATAATAAAAAACCTTGTCTGTGCTGGATTACAATGATTTTTCTAAAGCTGCTGTTACAGATATTTTTAAATTTTAAACTTTCTGATATGTTTTGCGTTTGCCAATGATGCCTCTTAACAATAACAAAATGGTATGAAAAGTGACTCGTTCTATATTTTGTAAATAACAACTGTAGACTGTTTATAATATTTAATGTACATGTTGTACTATAACATTCTTTGTGTATATTAAGATTTTTTTTTAAATTTCATAAGACTTTTATCAGCTACATATTGTTCCATTTTATTAGATGTTGCATCCCATTTTTATATTTTTATATAAGTCGTGTGGATTTGTTCATGTCCGATTAGGACATAATTTATAAAATGATTTAAATTAAATATGATGTTCCTCATTATACTGTACCTAGAATGGCTAAGTGATAATTGTATGTACATGCGCATGCATTATTTTAGTAACTATATACACACACCTTGGTTTCACTGATTTGTATTTTCAAGTTAACTGCAAACCGCTGCTGCACTGTAAAGCTTGACATCATTTTCTGAGTTTGCAGCTTGTGTTTCTGGAAGTGCCATATCTTGACAGCACCCTGTGGTTGTCTGTCATTTTTCTTGAAAAGATAAAGGGTTTGTGTTGCATGCAAGAGTTCTGGCCATTTAACTTGCCTATAAGTGGAAGAATATAGAGGTCTGATAATTGCTAGGTTTGAAAGCACTGGTACACGCGTATCTTCATTTTTATGATAAAGAAAAAAGCTAAGAGCAAAAAACATTAAACATTAAACATTTTCAGTACACATTTGCACAAGTTGGACGTGCACCCTGAAGCTTTATATAAACATATTTAATAATTCTGTATATACCATCTATATATCAATATATTATTAAGGCCCCACAGAGAAAAACAGTTTCATGGCATTAAAGTGAAATTCAAACATGAATGATTTAAACAGTGATTTGGACACAACACAATGTCCGCTCTGTTTTTAACATATAAAATCACTGTTGCGTTTCAGCATACTAAATTTGAATGCAGTGTCCCTCTGGTGTAATATGCTGAATAATGTATACCGCGCTTAAAAATATCCACTCATAAACATAGGTAGTGTTATTGATTGGTTACAGACCTTGAAACACCAAATAATTGTTAAGCATTTTTTTTTATCAGCGCCACCAGTGAAACACAGTAAGAGATTATTTTTTTTAAATATGTAATGTCTGTTACTACCTTTCAAAATTTGTGTGCTACTTATTTTCAAACTTTACAGTAAAAGTTAAATTTATACACACGATTTTTCTTCACAGACAATGGGAACAAATAAATAACTTTATGACATGATTATAATTTTATATAATTAAATAAGAATGGAACTCAAATTAGACTCGTAACTAATACATCGATCTCATTTTATGCAAAGTTTGCATGATCTCCAATTGTGTTCATTTACTTTAGAAGCTATAGTTTTTTCCACAGTCCAAATAATTGCAGATACTAAATTCCCCACACGTAAATATTTTTGCTAGTATGTGTAGTATGTGTTATGTGTTATGCTAGTATGTTTCCCCCGTTTGCATTTTTGAGTGAGTGCTAGGATATGCTCTCACACCATAAGACACATTAGTTTGTTTAAATTGTTTAAACTACTTATATTTGGACATTTTGTAAAATGCGCTTTCTTGTTCCAGTATGTATGACCTGAGGTGAACCGACTTTAGTAACCCCCTGCAAACATAATTAGGTTAAGCAAAGTAAAAGAAAAAAGGAAATAAATTAATTATTTATTGTTGTTGCACATTTGGGTTCTCTAATTGTACAACTGCAGTTTTACTTACAATTTTATTTAGGTAAATTTAAAATGAATATTTATGGAGTTTTCCAAACGTCCAGTAAGTTGGAGTGGACATTGGTACAAACCACTAAATTTAAGTCATAAACCAATTTTATCTTTATTGTGTAATTAATCTTATATTTATGCTCAAATAAATATTGTTTATTGTGTATTGTTTTTTTTTTTTATTTTACAACTGGTATAACCAAAAATCTCTAAATTTTTTCTATTACAGCCAATAAGACTTAAAGTGCTCAAAAACTTCAAATGTATTATTAAGAAAAAAGTAATAATTAAAAATAAACAATGTATAACGCATGCCCAAATTTAGCATAGGATGAGACAGTGTGAATTAAAAGGAAAAATAATCCACCTATGGGGATGGATCCACATCTTGGAAGTATCCAATTGCACTGTCTGGCTTGACAGAGCAAGTGCCCACTGTAGGAAGGCTGGTTCCACATCCCTCAGCGTGCATATAAAACCCCAGTGGGAATTCTCTAATTAGGTTATCATTCGCATAAGGAGATCGCTCAGGTGAGCTATTGGGTTTTTAGTCCCCCCCCACTACAGAATGTTCAGACAGGCTGCTCATCTGCTCACAAGATTTATAATGTTTACTTACCCGCTTTTCTTGAGCCTACATCATGACACATGCCCTCTGAGCACACGAGGCTCTCGCTCAGCTGAATGATTTGAGCATCCCCAAATTATGCAAAGAAAACAAGTTCATTTTCATTTAGAAACAACAATATTAATGTTTTAACTCAAGAAGAGTTTAGAAATCGATATTTGGTGGAATAACCATTTTTAATCACAGCTTTTATGAGATTGGGCTGGCCTTGACAGGGTCTTGATCTGGTGGTCCTTCAGCCACACAATGATTGACCAAGCTGTGCAGCATGGAGCATTGTCCTGCTGGAAACACCAGTCCTCAGAGTTGAGGAACATTTCCAGAGCAAAAAAAGTTTTTTTTTCAGGATAACCTTGTATGTGTCTTAAGTCATACATCCTACGCAAGAATACCTGCCCAATTCCAGCCTTGCTGAAGCATCCCCAGATCATCACTGATTCTCCACCAAATTTCACAGTGGGTGAAAGACACTGTGGCTTGTACGCCTCCCCAAAAAAAAAACCAGGCTGGAACATCGCTCACATGTACAAATGTGATAGTGGTATTGCAAAATGGCTTTTTATATGAGAAGCTGAGTGGCTATTTTCAGTTTTGGTATTTTTTATTGTATTTATTTATTTTTGCATGTAATTTGTAGCGTTTATTTTACAAAATGATATTGTGCTAGTGCAGTCCCCCCACACACAAATTTCTTCCCCTTCTTTTCTCTTTGCCTGTTGTTTACTCTAGGCAATACACTCTGTAAGTTGGCATCATGAAGGACGGCAGTTTATGTGCAGTCACTCTGATGGAAGTCTTACAATGTGGAACCTGAAAAACACAGCCAAACCTTTCCAGGTCACTTTCCCTCATGGTAATAAACCTGTTTTACTGAATATATTACCTTCTCATCTAAACTACTCTATTTAATTAGACTTGGTATTTGTTTATGTTTCACAATTAGCAGTTGAGGTCATCAATAATAAAATATAAAAGGTACAAAAGGCACATGCACCAAAAGCTTGGGTAACACATATGCTCATTGCAGACTTGCTTTAGGAAATGTTATTTTGAACTTGAACCGAGCTTCAACCCCTAACAAAATAAACAGAATAACAGTTGAAATTCATTCTGTAAAATATAAAATGACAAAGATCTAATTGGTTGAGGAGCGCCTTTGATAATTTAACAATGCATGCACGTGGTATGCCTATAAATGACCTCTGGTGTAGATCATAAGCTGTGGAATATATCGGTCGAAAAAAAAAATCTTTTTTTTGTTAAATAAAGCTGTTTCAAGTGAATGTTTTTTAGTTGTAATTTCAATGTTGTTAAAATATTTTGTCATGTATTGCTTCCTTTTTATGTTGTTTTAGGTAAATTTCAGAGAGATGGAAGAAAAGAATCATGTAAACCTATACTTAAGGTT
Organism: Xyliphius kryptos; assembly: GCA_025769995.1. Taxonomy (NCBI): domain Eukaryota; kingdom Metazoa; phylum Chordata; class Actinopteri; order Siluriformes; family Aspredinidae; genus Xyliphius; species Xyliphius kryptos. The sequence continues at coordinate 2,150 of JAOUQT010299484.1, read as the reverse complement.
GAGTACAAGACCTGTAGAAACAGGTATATACCTGTTTTGTTTAGTGACCACTTTGGGCTGTCTTCCACACAAGCCTTTCTGAATTTGATGTGCCACATCCTGGCAAATATTTTCCTATAGATTTGCTAATAAAAAAAAAATGTATTGTTGTTGCGCATTTGGGGTCTCTAATTGTACAACTGCAGTTTTACTTACAATCTTTATAACTTTATTTATATAAATTCAAAATGAATATAGTAAAACAAACCTCCATACCTCCAGTAAGTTGGAGTGGACTTTGGTACAAACCACTTAAAATTTAAGTCATAAATCAATTTAATTTTTACTGTGGAATTAATCTTATATTTATGCTTTAATAAATAAAAAAAAGTATATAAATGTGTATTGTTTTTTTTATTTTACAATTGGTATAACCAAAAATCTCTACATTTTTCTATTACAGCCAATAAGGCTTAAAGTACTCAAAAACTTCAAATGTATTATTAAATTATGGCAAATATTACTATAGATTTGCTAATAAAAAAAAACAACACACAGAACAACATGATAAAAATTCGTAAACTTTGTGTTGACTCTGTAGAAAATGTCCTAAATTTGATTAAATGTTAAAGATTGAACTTATTGTTTTACACTAATAAATGACTTTACAAATGTGAATATGACTCTTGTGCAGATTTGCAGGTCATATCCCCCCATGAGTGAAAGAATCAGACAGAGAACAGGGTTTCAGTCTCGTGGCTATAATTGAGTGGTATATTGATTGTGGAGCATTTGGGGCAGTGGTTTCAGACAAGTTTCAGACAAGAAACAGATTTTTTTTATCGAGTCAATATTTTACCTGGTATAAAAGGCATTTCCTAAGAGTTTCTTATCTGAAAACTGTTTGAAGTAAACGCTAAATAAACGATAAATGCTTTATTTATTATTATGTCAATAGTATATATTAAATTATAGTATAGTATGTACTAGTATATAATATAATAGTATATAATAGTAATATCACCACTAGTCAACCCCTCTCTCTCTCTCTCTCTTTCCATTCACTCTCTTTCAGTGAGCCATTTGTCATTTTCTCTGGAGGGCTAACATATGACAAAGCAGGCAGACGGCCCACTCTTACCATCATGCATGGCAAGGCTATCACCGTGCTGGAAATGGACCATCCTATAGTGGAGTTTCTCGTACTCTGCGAGACACCATATCTTAATGGTGATGTTTGCAGACAAATTGGAGTTAATGGCACATTAAGGACTAATCAGCTTCAACTTAAATATCATTTTTCATCAAAATTATATATAGTCTCATTGCAGTCACCAACTTCTACAATTTTGTTACATAACAAAACTCTATTACAATATATAGTATGTAATACTATGCCAATTATGCATTTCAGTAGAATACAATCTAGGGTTGTGTTTTATTTTGAAGGGCTAAGAGAATCTAATGCCATGTGGAAATAAGATATATACATTATCTCACAAAAGTGAGTTAAACTCTCACTTTTTGTAAATATATAATTATTTATATAATGCTGGCATTAACTCGAGGGGGTTACACTATTCGTGGGACAACATGGAAAGTGGAACACTTTGATACAGTTTAAGGTAGTCAGTGTACAAATCGTGTAACAGTGTAAAGTACTTATAAATATCCTTTAATGAAACTGAGTTGAGTTACTTTTTGATAGATTAATAAGTTGTATATGTTAAAATGAAAATAAGCTGTCTTGCTCATGTTTAAAACAGATATGGGTGTGTATTAGAAACAAGCACTTTTTCTCCTTTTACTTCTTTAGTCATTCAAACCTACAGCAGTCTATGCAAAATTTTATATACATTAGTGTTTGTTACTTCATGCATCTGTCCAGTGATCTAGTACCAGACAGAATAAGATAAAAAAAAAAAAAAAACTAGTGTTAAATTACTAGGCTATGTAATAAAATAAATTGGGAAAACAATACATCCTATTGTACCAATATTTGTACTTGATTGTAATACAAATGAAGTCATGTTTACTAACTTGCAACAGTGCTCAATGTGTGTTAACAGAGGTGCAAGAACCATATGCAGTGGTAGTTCTGCTGGAGAAAGACTTCATTGTGGTTGATCTTACCCAGAGCAAGTATGTAATTCTCCAATTAATAAATTATT
>JAOUQT010299477.1:0-16267 GCA_025769995.1 Xyliphius kryptos | reverse complement strand
TTATAGCAATTGTCTGTGGAAGAGATGGATTTTGAGAAGTTTCTTGAAAATGAGTCAGCCTTACTGATGTTTTGAGGAAGGTCATGTGCAGCAACAGTTGATTAGTGTGTAGTATTAATAGCATATATTTATACCTATAAACACCAAAGCCCTCATTCACTTATCAATAATACTCTCACTTCCCAAGTACCTACAAGGCCGAAATTTGGCATTGTGATTCTCTATCATTTCCAAGGAAAAACAAACAGGTTCTCGCTTATATATGTTCGATTGTTTGTTTGCCATAACCATAAAACACTTTGGTTGGATTGGGGTCTTGGTGAGTACCTACAAAGCTGAAACTGGACTTTGTCATTCTTTATCGTGTCCCTGGAAAACCTACTGATAGATTCCTGTAAGAATGCAACCGCATGGACACTGTAGTCACAACTCACACTATATTCATTCCAGACTTTAAATTGCCCAAACCCTAATAATACGTAATAATATGTTCATTTTAAATATATAAACTCCAAAGCCATCACTCATTCCAAAACAACTGCCTTTCAACTTTCACTGTTATCAGGTTCTCCACCATAGCACAGCACAGGTATTCCGCTAGTTCATAAATATTAGCCTTTAGTCCCTCATCTGTGCTCACAGGAGGGAAGAATTCCATCATTTCAGGCGGAACTGAGCAGACACATCCAGGACAGGGGGCCAGTCCATCGCTGGGCACACACTCACTCACACAGACACACACTCTATACAGGGGTAATTTAGATAAGGGCAATTAAGAGCAGCCAATTCATCTATGTTTTTGGACTGTGAGAGGAGACCGGAGAAGTTGGAGAAAACCAACGTGGGAGAACATGGAAACTCCACTCAAATCATGATTCGGAACCTGAAGAGGTGAACAGGCGAACCACTCTGCCCCCTATATATTTAAATGATTTATGATATGTTTATATATTTAGTTATATAACTCAGTACAAGCTGTATGAACTGTCGCTGCCCCTGGACACTCGATCCTCAGGGGTGTGAAGGATGAGGATTATTTTAAGTAGTAGAGCCGCTTTACTGGCACTATGTTTGATTTATTCAGGCAGCATTAACGTCTAATTCTATCTACTAATTAAGGAATTAAATCACTTTAAGATCCCAGGTTATCTGTGGTCAAAGCCTTACTGTCCTCAGATCACCCATATACACATGGTCATGCATTTGTGCATTGTGGGGACTTGGTACAATTCTTCATTCCTTTAATAATGATTTATATGTTATTTACATAATGGGGGACGTATGACCATTGTTTGAAAGTGTGTATGTGTGTTAGTATATGCAAAATAGGCTGAGTCACCACTGTCGTCACAGACTAACAGCAGGTAAGTTGGCATTTCTGATCTGTAAAGACTTTAATGAACTTACGTAGGTGTTTGAATGGCAGCAAAACGACTGCAACACACACTCACCCACATATGGTTTGTTTAGATGCAGGACAAACCTCTGCAAGTTAATTCCACTGTTTATTTCCTTCTCATCTGCCGTTTTCCATGAGCTCATGGCTCAGCAAGGAACTTAAACCCCCGCAGCCTATTAAGGTCTAAAGTTCTGTTCATTCTCAGACCTTTGATTCTGTTTTTTCATCTGGATTAATAATGCAGCGTTGAAATCAGTACATCTCTTCATCATGACTGAGATTCGCCTCGGTCCATGAGATTTCTGTCATCACAGATGGAGGAGGCGCAAAAAACAAACTAATAATGCGTTAAGACACCATTTTAAATGACTGAAGCAATAACCCTGATTTTATTCCCGTTGCTCTGTGGCATGATGAAAAGCCGTGATAACGTCTACCACAGCACGGCACAGCACAGCTCAATGAATGATTTAATAAAGAATAAACAATGTTCTTCATATAGTGTGATATAAGCACCAGTTTTGGCTGCTAAGCAACGAAAGCCTTACATTTTTATAGGCTGTTTTATGGACAGAACAGCAGCTTCATCATAAGGATTCATTTGTTTTTAATGCTGTTCCTTCATCTCCCACCGAGGACTCGTGCAGTTACGTTCGTCTCAGTTTGTTGGCTTGTCTAAAGCTGAATTTATTAATTATTAATATAATGTTTTAATTACAGACTTTGATTGATTGGTTAATTAAGGTTTACACCGTTAGAAAATGAAAGGAAAGTGACAGACTGCATGAAGCATGTTTAATCCCATCCACATGTGCCTTTATCCCCGGGACGCGTCACTGAGGATGACCACAGCATCTTGAATTAAAATTTTGAAATTTAACAGACTTAGGGCGGAGGTAATAAAGGATGTGCAGTAGTTTAACAGCATGACATTGCGAGAGATGTCATTTATAAATCCTAGCCCCAAACCCAGTGACGGGACATGCATTTTACACCCAAGCCTTCAATGATATGTCTGCATTAATCCACCTGTTAATAAAAATTTTATTGTTATAAAAACATCCTTTAATGCAGAAATGCAGTATAAAGAGTTGTTGCATCACAGATAGATAAGTCGTAAAGGTAGCGTGGTAGCACAGCAGCACAGCAGCACATGGGTGTTTTAATGAATTTATTATACTGTGTGAATAAAGCCTTTAAATATGAGCCTGTGAAATCTTGCCCTCCAGTCCTCATTCACACCCCCACCACCCCTCCCCTGTTACATTCTTGTTGACACACATAAAAATCACCAACAATAACCTCATAAAATCGCATAATTGTTTAGGAAAATAACCAGAAAATCACCAGAAATCCCGAATCAGTTCTTATTGGCTGAATATGTTTGCGTAAGCCTTCTACAAGGCTCTTATATGGAGATTTCAAAATCTAATTGGGTGAAGCAACTTATTTCTTTCTTTTTCTCTCTTGTAAGGCATTTTCTCCCTTTCTGTCCCTTATCTACCCTGCTTGGCTTCTGCGTTGTGACTCATTTGCAGGACTTTATTAGCACTACTCATTGAATTATAAAAATTGATTTTTTTTTAATGGTCTCCTAATGCTATTGACACTATGCATGCAGATGGATTAATGAAGGACATGTTCGCGGACTGATATTGTATGCATCGCTCCACTATGCGCTCTGCTGATTGGATTGGACGTTGGCTGGCGTATTGAGGAATTAAAAGAGTTGGGTAAGTTGTTAAACGCCCCCAGAAACTGCTCAATATGATTGATGTAGGAACCCAGACTTGTAATCAAACGTGCACTGGCTACCAGTTAAATTTTGCATAATATTTTTATTTTATTTATATCATATAAGATTCCACATAACTCATTGAATTATATAAACTAACACGTGAACTCCGCTCTTAAGGTGCTGGTTTACTTTTAGTTCCTAGAATTAATAAAAGTTACTGCTGGTAGAGAAGTGTTTTTCCACAACGCTCCTCAACTTTGGAATTGCCTTCCAGTTATTGTTCATGATTCTAAATCACTATCAATTTTTAAAAGTAGATTAAAAACATCTATTTACTTTTGCATTAAATTAATTTCCTGTAGATAACAGTGTGGATCTCAGATTTGTCTGTTTTGGGTTGTTGGCCTGGAATAGTCTCTGCTGTAGAGGGTAGAGTGCAGTGGCGCTAAAATTATGCTATTGCAGGGAGCCCTCTCAACTAGGTACCCTGCAGTATCTGCCCCCTTTAGTTCTGCTACCGGAGTCACATGCTGCACTGTGTGTTAATCATACTACATTTATTATATAATTATTATGCTATATTAGCTCTAAATGCATTTCTTATCTGTTTTTCTGAGGTATCATCACAGATACGCCGATTATGGGATGGAATCTAGAGTTCTACTGCGTTGCAGTCCTGAAGGATGGACTGAGGATGGATTAATATAGTTTATATAATGTTTACAGGTCAATGAGCACCTTACTGGCTGCAAGCACCCGTCCCAATTGTGATAAATCTGTGCTTGGGTGCTAAATAGGGTTTTTTTTTTTCGTGTTGGATGAAGGGTCGTCATCTTAAATTAACACTGGCAAGGACTGAGCTATTTATAATCCCAGTTAAACCCTCAATTCATAATGGCCTGACCCTTCAAATTGATGGCTCCACCATCACTCCAACTGACTCGGTTCATAATCTTGTTTTTTTATTGACAATCATCTTAAACTTTCAAATCAAGCTCAGGTCTGCCCATTCCTGCATATTCATTTTGTATAACATCAGGAAAATCAGACCTTTCCTAACAGCTGGTCCAAGCCCTCATCCTTTCCTGCCTCAACTATTGTAACGTTCTGCTTGCCGGTCTCCCAAATTCAAAAATCAGACCTCTGCAGTTTGTTCAAAACTCCATAGCTCGACGTGTGTTCAACCAGCCAAAGCCAACTCATGTCATTTCATTACTCATCCCGCTCCATTGGCTTCCTGTAGCTGCTCGCATTCAGTACAAGGTACTGACTCTGGCATACAGGATAGTCGCAATTCTTACTCCATTTCATTCACCACTGTTAAGTGGTGGAACCACATTCCCAACAACATCAATAAGGCATAAGTCTCAAAACACATCCCTTTCACAGACTATACATTTTAAAAAAAAAATTTAAAATCGCACAAGATCAATGCGCAGCATTGATGGTGCTGCATAAAAGCGTCTGCTAAAAGATGAATGAATGAATGTATGTTAATGTAAATGTAATCTACATCCAACCTTATCCTCAACCTTTAACCTTGCATAAACCTACACTAAATCCCAATTCCAGCTCTAATCCTTTACCCAACTTTTAATTTAAAACCATTTATTGTTAAGAAGTAAAAACTCGTAACAGATTAAAATTTCTTGGCATTTTTTATCATTTGTGGTATTTTAGCTTTGACAATACAAAGGACTCCCGCATCTGAACTAGAACTGAACTGTTGCCAAGCAACACATGAACAATTTGTGCACATTAGCCTGGTCATTACTGATGTATCCAGCGTTGTTCCTTTGCTTTAATGACGGTGTCACAATTATGTGTGTTAATCTCTTTTCTCTTTGTTTGTTACAATCTGAAATGGCTGCTCTGCTTTAGAGGTCACCATAAATTAATATTAACCATTCGACTCCTGTGATGTAGCATTAGCTAAGGTAGCAATATTAGGGTTTTGACTTAGAAACAACCTCATAGTTTAAAGAGTACAGTGACTTACAGGAGAAAAATATGTGTGGAGAAGAAACCGTACAAGGTCCTAAACAGATTTATTCATCACAGAAGGTGATTGAGGAGATAGAGGAAAAGACACCATTTATTGTTGCTATTGAAAATCCTGCTTGGCCCTGAAGTTCCATATACACGCAGAATGATAACAAGATCACATGACGTCATCAAAACACTGCCACGTGAATCTAAAGAGAGGGACAGATGTTTACCAAAGAATTGTGGTTCCTAATACCTGACCTACACCTATGTTATCCTTCAACAACAATGCAACATTCAACAGTGAAGATCATGTTTCTAAAAATATGTACTGTATCTTAAGGAAAGCAGCCGCATCGGTCCGGATGCTCTGTGTCATGCTTTCGTTTTGTCTCGTCCCACTACATATCTGAACACATATGGAACAATGGCTGAGCTTTGTTTCCCAAAAGGCTTTCAGGGTTCCTCTTTATCTTCCTTAATGTGTAGTCAGACAGTGATGGATGACACCGCTGAACAATGGAACAGCTATTTCTATAAACAAAAAACACATTCAGGGCTGAGGAATGTGCTTATACACAGTTTATCTGTTTACAGCTTGAAACATGATCTGATGAATTCCCTCCATTTAAATGTATTAAGTGTAAGTATCACTGACGTAATAGTTAATGAGGCACCTTTGGTAGTTTTACTAGCAGAACCCGCAACTGTACCATTATCAGGGACTTTATTAGATTTGGCTCATATTTTGCGTACTTGCCCAGATTTGTTCAACCAGTAGTTGGTTTTAATTTCAAGTTCGAATCCCGATCTGGATGAAGTTTGCATGTTCTCCTCATGTCTGCGTAGGTTTCCTTTGCATTTCCTCCCACAGTTTTATAACATGGATTCAAGATGATTTGGCTGGTCTAAATTGCCCCATCAAGATTTCACCTACATAGTGTGCGTCTGTGGGGATAGATTGGCGCAGCGTCCTGGGTGTATTTGCCCAGTGCCCTAAACGTTCTCACCGGGCATGGAGAATCCCCCACCTCCCTTCCTTTCTCCTCACGTCCAGCCCAAGTATAGGATTAAGCGTGAAATAATGCATGAATTAAAGGTATTCTATTTTTTTTTTTATCTAAATATTCTAGAATATTCTAGGTATTCTAAATCTTTCCTCCTATGCCTTCAGAATGAATGTTGCTGGCCCCAATAGCATTAAATAAGCATAGAGCGACCTCTGTTTCTTCAGCCAAGCAGATTTTGAATTCTCCACATCAGAGCCTTCTGGAAGGCCTACGCTATGTCAGCATAGCCAGATGATAAGCAGACATTTGCAGCCAATTAAAACTTATTACAAAACCATCAGCTTTGCTCACAATAGAAAAGGACTTCTTAATGGATCTAATTAAACTTTTTTAGGTTAAAAACAAGGATGGAGTTGCATGGAGCTACAATGTGATGTTTAAGTGTTCCTTTTATTTTTTTGAGCAGTGTAGTTATTGACAGGTGGATTGATTCTGACATATCATTTCTGAACTCCTTGATTGTAAAATGCACGGCTCGCCACTGGTCAACAATTGTTTACGAGCTGCTGAGCATCAGCGCTGGGATATTGTCAAATATGTTACGTTTGTTTGAAGGATACATCCGTGTTTAACTCACCCCTCCCATACATATTTTCAGGAAGAAGTGCTGACCACCCAAAAGCCACTGTAACAGTTCCATTTCTTTTATGCCAGAATATTAATTACAAAAAAATTGTTTTATTGGCCAAAATTATTTTCCCTCATGCAATAAGTTATGATAGAGCAGTTCTCTGTTTGCACATTCAAAGATTCAGATTTTGCATAGTATGTACAGTAGACAGTCAACGATCTTAAAATCTGATCTCACTTTTGTTCTTAGAGTTCTTCCTTCCCTTATATTTTCCTGCACAGACACCAAACTTACCAAAAACACAGGAGGTACGTCGATTACCTTCATTTATTCCTTGGCTCTGTCTTCCATTCACAACAAACCTTCATATGCAACACCAGTACACGACCACACGTTACTATTTAATCAACAAATTTGCACCGGCAGGCTTCCAAAACATGTGAAACCTGCTTCCTAGCTGTGTTAACAATTGCGTACAGCAAGGCAAACGCGTGTCTTTTTGCCCACTGTATTTGAAAATGCCTTGGTGTCCTGAATGAAAGGGCAACAGTAAGTTCGTATAGGGATATCTGCAAAGCTCTCTAACCAACCGACTAATTCATTATACAACAGCATTCAATCTCCACAGAAAGAGCATCCAAACAGCATGATAGCGTGACCGGTTTAAAAGGAGTAAGCCTAAGCTGTACATTTATTCAAATCTCTCTATAGGCTACCGTCCATTTAAATGACTACCTCCATCTAAATCTCCTATTGAGGGTCACTAATCTCCTAAAGGTCAGCAATGCGGTCCACTGAGCCTGATTCTTTATCTATTCAGCTCACTTTTTAATTCCATGACCTAACCTGCTCCCTCTGGTTTGAGTAATGATGAAATGAGGAAAGCACAGGAGAACCTGACACTCCAGAGATCTTGGCGTATCATGCAAATGCCCGCTAGCCATCCTGAGGCATCGGCCGTGTGACATTGAGCTCATTTTCCTGAAGGACTGAACCGGGAAAACCGTCATGCCATCTTTAATCTGTGCAAGCTTTCTCATCCAGAGCCCCTTAAAGTGGTTTGCACAAACCATGGTTAAGACAATTATAGGAGAACTTTGGAACATTGGATGCCAATAATCTACATGTTGTACTTCAGTCCCCACAGACTCACCTCCACCCAACAAACCTGTCAGAATAGAATGCCTCTCAGGCTGAAGAAAGTTGCTCATAGTTCTGAGGCCAGATCACAGTTAAAACTGAGACTGTGAGTCCAAGACTTAATGGCAGTCTAAAAACTTTATACAAACAAAAGTATTGGGACACACCATTTAATAATTTAATAAACAGTCAATCACCTGTCCATGCAGTTGTACAACTGTACATACAACTTTCTATAACATGGGGGGTACAGTCATTAAATCCATAAAACCATTAACCATTCGTCTTGCTTGCTCCATACTGGCTTGATTAGCGTCATTCTCACCCCATACCCAGTGCCTTATATTTGAAGCATCAGGGGCAACTGTTAGTATCTCGGCACGGTTTCTGCAGCAGTGTTGGGATCAAATTGGTAGTTGCTTAACTTTTTTCATTTACTTTTTGGTAATTTAGTTTTGGGGTGCACACTCGCTAAAGTAAGGCTGAAGGCTAATAGGAGTAGTGTACCACCTAATATATCACATAGCTTCTGAGTTGAATATTTTACGATAAGCGAGGTACGTAGGGTGTGCACGTGCCATGTAAATTTTTATGTTGCTGTCATTATATTGTAATTAAATCTCATCTCATTAACTTCTGCGTAATCCTCTACTACAGTTATGGTGGGCAGTTCCCCTTGCCATTCTATTGGAGAACAGTTTGGGCACAGGGCAGGGCGCAAAGACACACATTATTATAGGGACAATTTAGAGCATTCAGTTCACCTTTAATCCATGTTTTTAGGCTGTAGAAGAAAACCACAAAAAAAACAGAGAAAATCCATTGAAAATCCACCCAGATTGAAATTTAAGATAACCAGCATATTACCTTGCCGCCCCATTAAAAAATCTATTTTATTAAAACTTTGTTTCTTGTAGTTTTCTGTCTCATGCAGTTGGGTCTGTTGATGCCCAAATTTACCCTAATGCCAGAAAACCAGACAAGAAACTACAAAAAACTGAGAGAAAAACCAAGCAAGCCTTCGCTGAACCAACATCTGACGTATATCGTTCTCAAGAACCTCTAAGGCTCTTTGCACTAGAAGTACTTTTATTAACTTCAGTTGCACATGGGTTCAGTCGTGCTGGAACAAGACATGTAATTATTTACGGTGTCTACGTCTATTGTGTATTACAATCAATTCAACTAATGAGCCTTGGCCAAACCTTAAAAAACTAGGAGGTTTGTTTTCATATTGTGGAAGTCATAAAAGCTGCATTTAGCCCATAGGTAAATAGAAAAACATGGCTATAATACAAGTATTAACAAGTTGGGTATTGGCTTTATAGCCAGGTTCCACAATAAAACGGCTTCTACATCCTCCGTCACCAAAGGAGATGCCCCGTCTACCCCACGCCCTGAGTTTACCCATAAATCATCTAAAATCTATGACCTTATCTAACCATTCCCCCTCCTGAAACAAGGCTTTCGCTTTCATAGATGCTCACCCATTGTCCTTGTTTCACTTCTAAATCATCTCATTAAGTCAAATCGTTGGGATTCAGGGAAATTTGATTGGATGAATATTGTTTTTCGTGAGGGTTTTGCTTAAGAACTGAGGTCTTCGATGAGGGGCTTTGGAGTCGACCTTAAGCCTGGTTCAGGACAAGTTGTTTGGCGATTAGTGATAATGGACCTCATCTATATGAGAGCTACTATAAAGCATATTAAGCCTAGAAAATTGTAAACACATTTTTAGATTAACCCAAAGAAACCCAAGGATTGAGGATTATGGATTACCGGCAGCCACAAGGTCAGCGGCTAGAGTAAAGGTCTAGCATCTGGACAGCTTGGCTACATACACGGGACAATTCAGATTCCAAAACAACAGGCTGGGCGTGCCACTGTGTAGGCACCAAAACAGGAAGTGACACTGACCCCCAAAACAGTGCCATCCCCCTTCAGCTTTGAGTTGCTCACATTTCCTGAACGAGTCTGACATGGAACTTTGTTTACCCTGACGGCGGTCGGGTCTGCAGGGGCCATTTTGCCATTCAGGCAGCCGACCTTCACCCCGAGCCCTTCACTCTCTCACGGGTCTGCCATGAGTTCTCACATTCACAGGGACCGATTGTTTGCGAGCCAGCGCACACACTCGGATGGTGGCGTCAGTGATGTCAGAGCGGGGAGCCTTCACAAACATCGCACCAACCATCAAAGGGGACGGAGGAACAGAGGAACCTCTGTGTGAATAACATGAGGGTCAGTGTAAGAGACAAACGGGGCTGGTGGAGCTCTAAAAATGTTAACATTTAAAGATTCTCTGAGGGTTCATTAGGATTTTAAGCACTTACTAAGAATAATAAGTGATAATAAACATCTAGATTGTACTGGGTCTGCAGTTTTTGGAATTAGTTGGACCATCCACAGGTAGATGGTATGAGCATTTAACTTACAGAGGAGACTGTAGGAACGTAGATTGTTTTATAACCATCTTGCTATTTAAGCTTAAGATACTAAAGAGTGGCAGCTGAAAAGAGTGAGCCAGTAGCTATAACGTAGCCATAACACTTCCCATGTCCTGGTTGTTTACCTCTTTCGTGGTGTTTTAAATGCAAACCATGCACGTAAATGTACTGTAAAGACAGATTAAATACTCCAGGATTTTTTGTCAACAGTGATTCTAAACAACAGGAAATGAGGAGAATGTGTCCACTACAGATTCTTGGTCCTCTCAAGGTTACTTCCTAAATTTGTCAAAAGCCAAAGAGTTTGTTTTGGCCACAGTCACTGCAGCACACTGTTATGACTTCAGGTTTTAGAACTACAGTGAGACAATGCGCTACTCTAAAAAAAAAAAAAAAAATGCCATACCAACAATTTGACCTGAGCTTAAAAGTCACTTTATAGCACACGGTTCACACTGACAGCAGAAGCATTACATCACAGCGAAGATGTGAGAAGGTCACAGCATTCTGAGAATCAACACAACACAATAACAATTGTCCGGCATAGGGGGTTCAGTAGGACCCTATTTTAAACTAACTGTACTGTACTGTACTGTAACCCCGTGGTTCATTACCTGGCTCTGGAAGATTCAGGGTGTAAACCAAAACAGACAGGCCAAGGACCGATGCCAATTAAGTCACTGACGCTACATTCAACGACATTTCAGACCCTATAGCGTTTAATTTTTTAAAAAAGGAACTAGCGACAACTCTAGCGACTTTTTTGGTGTAGTTTTTGTCCTCAGTGATCTGCGGGTTCTGCCGTGAGTACTGTTCTACAACACTCTCAGAGACCTGCATCGCTCCACGTCCACACTGCAACTAAACTGTGCATGCTAGTAATAAACACCTAGATCGTACAGGTTCTTCAGCTTTTGGGATTAGTAAGACCATCCGCATGGTTACAGAGGAGCCTGTAGGAATGTAGATTGTTTTTTAGCATCTTGCTATTTTATCTAAAAACAGTTAGCCAGTAGCCATAACTCTTTTCATGTCTCAGACGTTGTCCTCTCTCGTGGTTCTTACATGCAAGCTTCCACTGACCCCGCTCCCAAATTACAGAGCGTGATAAAAATATAAATGCATTTATCTTACCGAGTGTCAGTCACTCACCTCACGATGTGTACCTCTGTGTGATAAACTCAACATCTAGCTAGTAAAGGAATAAGCATTAAAGTCATTAAGTTATTTAAAGAAGTGACTGCTTATTTCAAAGGGAAAATAAATCAACAGAAAAGGCTTATTTAAGCTAATTTGGAGTTCTAACATCTCTAGGACATTTTTTAATTCACTTGTTTCTGTCCCACAATGTTTACTCCTTAAACATGGAAATTGTATATCATGCAAATTAGGCGCTTACATCATTTAGCGACTTCTAGGAAAGCCAATACCTACTTTTCTTACTGAGGAGTTGGCAACAGTGAGCCCATAAATTAAAAAGGGATGAGAACCAAACTGCTGGCAGGAAAACCTCTCCAAAGGAAAGGACCCAGGCATATTTTGGCTCTACCTCGAAGTCAATAAATTCAGCACTGTGAGTCATATAGGAGTACTTTGATTGGTCTGTGCAGGAAGAATTATAAAATGCAACAACCACAAGTGCTTCAAAAGCATTAACACAGAGAGGAACCTGCACCACACGAACATGGGATCTAAGGTGCCAGCAAGCATTCCTCATAGACAAAGCAAACACTATTACAGCAGATAAAACCAGTAAAAGCGCCCCACCTTCGGGTTCAGAGGTGATTTCAACCATTACCCCTTAATATTTTGAAATTATGTGCACCAGATGTTTACGCAGGCGTGTTAAACAAAGTACGCAGTAATGTCACACTACAGATATGTGTAAGAATGAGCTCACTAATGGGCGGGGCTTTAAAACGACCTGTATATGGAGCTTACACCATTGTTTGCACAGCATGGTCAAACTCAGGAGCTTGGCTAGCAAATATAGACTCTGGATTTTCTTTGTAGAGTCAGGATTTATCTAAAATGCATTTAACGTTTGTATAAACCATATTTAATTAAATTTTTCCACTTTCCAGACTTGAGTTTTTAGACATCGTAGACCAACTACCAAAGCGCTAGTCCAGTACCACCCATGACCCACTCATAACCCCCCCATATACCCATTTCTATAGAATAAACAAGCTACGTACCTCTACATGCTACGCAAAGGACTTTATTCTGTAGCGTAATGCTCCTCTATATCTATTTAGACTTCTGTACTTACAAGCAGAGGAATGAGTCCTCCACATTTAAGCCCTCTGTGCAGTAAAACGTGTGAAGTGAGCAAACGTGCCCAGAGCGGTGGGCAGCCCTGTATACGGCGCCCGGGGAACAATTGGGCTTAGGTGCCTTGCTCAAGGGCACTTTAGCCATTGTAGTTGGTAAAACTGGGAATCAAATCGGGGACCTTCGGGTCCCAAGGATGATTTCTAAACCACAAGCCCTCTAATTTCAGTTTTTATGGCGCTCACCTGATCCAACTGATCACAGTGAAGTGCTAAAAAATCTGAGCCAGGTGTGTTGGACCTGAACGTAGGAATAAAACAGGCACAGCCTTGATCGCATGCGAGGAGTTGCGAGAAGAAAGACCAAAATCAGTGAGCTAATGAGAAGAAAGGAAATATTGATAGATTGATGTTCTTTATTTTTAGCCTGAGGGAATATTCAGTTGCCATAACAGTAAACACAACACGCGATGCCATTCACACACACCTATTAATACACACAATGGAGACAGAGTTAATGAAAATGTCGTGACAAACTGCGAAAGACAGAAAGAACCTCAAATGTTTTTTTTTTTAAATAATCAACAATAATTACACAAGTTTATTAGAAGAAACTCAAATGGCTTGAAACACAAGAATATTCCAATGCCTACCTACCTGCATTATTACTTACGTCCTACAAACATTATTATCTATATACTACCTATCTAATTACATACCTATATTACATTTATTACCTATTACCTACCTACCCACCCTATTACCCATCTAGCTATATAATTACCTATCTATATTATTACCTACCTACCTTATTACCTAACTTCATTATTATCTACCTACCTACGCTACTACCCATTTATTTATATTTATATATAATTACCCACCTATATTATTACCCATCTACATTATTACCTACCTACCTCATTACCAACCTACTGTATTACCTACCTACCTACCCTATTATCTATATATCTATATAATTATTACCTACATTATTAACTACCTAGCATTTTACTTACAGTACCTATAGTACATTATTTCCTACAAACTTATATTATTACCTACCTACCTCTATTATAACCTACCAACCTGTGTTTTACCTATCTACCTATCTATATTATTACGTACCTACCATTCTATATTATTACCTACCTACCTAGCATATTACTTACTTACAGTACATTATTTCCTACCTACTTATATTATTACCTACCAACCTACCTAGCTTATTACTTACCTACAGTATATTATTACCTATCTTATTACCATAACCATTTTATAAAATACCTAAGGGCACTCATCGTTGGGCATTATTGTGAATAAATCAATCCGGTTCATGTCATGCCTGAAAACACCTCTTTCCGTTATTTATTCAAAATGAGGCACAACCTTTCATACCTTATTGCCTTAATAAGCATCATGGCAGGAACTACAAATTGACGACACAAACTCAGCAGTCTAGCAATAAGTGGCGTATGAAATTATCCGAAATCATATGAATGTGTGGTAACACATCGTTCGCATATTTAAGACACCAAGCTGTGGGATGGAAACATTGACAAATGAGGCCCAGGACTATAATCTTCCATGTATTTTTAATTTTTCCCTGACATGTGTAATGAATTACATCTGCTGACCATGAAGTACCCCTCAGACATCTGCTGTGTGTGTGTGTGTGTGTGTGTGTGTGTGTGTGTGTGTGTGTGTGTGTGTGTCTGTGTCTGTGTGTGTAGGTGTGTGGATAAGGAATCCTCCACTGATTTATCATACTACATTATGACAGCTGAAGACCAGTATAAAATAGCAGTACCTTGGGAGGGGGGTAAAAAAGACGTGAATGCCAAAAGTGACACAAATGAATTGGTGGTAGGTCTGTGAGAGAAATGAGCTGATAACTGTTTTTAATTATTCTTGCTCATTATCAACGTTATCATGACTGTCAAAGTCCATCGCAGTGAAGTTAATAGAGTTCAGCTGGGAACCCTCGGGCCATTTCTGAATGCACGAGGGGGAGAAACGCTCAATTACAAGGTGAAAAAAAAAAATTTGTCGAGGGATTGTGGTTGTGGTTGAACGTTTAGCACTTGTGATTTTATCTTGTGGGAATCTGGCGGAAGAGGATAACATGTTTTACCTAGTTTCACATCCTAAGTTTCAGTCGTGCTTAACTATTTACTAAACTAACCATAACATTACAACCACCTTCCTAATATTTAGTTGGTCCCAATTTTGCTGCTAAAACAGCCCTGAGCTGAGATCTGGACGCTGCTATAACTAAGACGGTGTGCTGTGGTATTTGGTACCATGTTAGCAGCAGCAGGTGGAGCCTCCATGGATCGTATTTGTTTTTTTAGCACAGATCTGAGAAATTTAGAGTACAAATCGATATAATCTTCATACAAACAAAATCAATCATAATCAGTTTACAGCAGCTACATCAGTAATATGTCGCGTACATGCTGATGGTTTTGCATTTATTTCGTTATGATACACGGTCATTCAACCGGCTCAGGGTAGGCTGGAGCAAAAAGACCCTGTACAGGTCGCCTGTCCATCACGGGCCAGATGCGCAGTCACACTTGCACACCTCCACAACCATGGCAATCTAGTATTGATTGTAGTCACATATCAGCATGTTTCCTTACTGAAAAGAAAATGAAACTCTCAGAGACGTGAGGAGAACATGCTAAGTTCTACCTCGCTGCATAAAGTTAGCCGTATTCCTTTCTTTTTTAACTTTATATGATCCTACAGAACCAAAACAAAAACTCATACAAATGTTTGTTTTTTTTCCCCTATACCTGCTTCTCGTCAATCCAAAGAGGTCAGCAACCCATAATTGACTATTTAAGATCATCAGGCAGTGTGCGTCAGCGGTGGCCGGTATGTGCTGAAGGACACGTTCTCATTTTCTCTGCTTCTGTTACCTGCCGGCGGAGTGCAGAACTGGTCCAGAGGTTAAAGTGTGTTCATCTTAAGCACCTGAGTCGTAAACACTGCAGCTCAAGATAATAAATCTGTAATCAAGCTTTCGACTCTATTTACCGAGCCTTATCATATTACTAAGGTTCTGCTGCAGGCGCGTGCACACACACTCAGACAGACACACATCCAGTGGTGCACGTACACACTCTGATGAACATAATGACAAATTACCAATGACTAATTTGGATTTTTTATTGTAATAATGAATATATACACTCCTGATAAAAATCTCAAGACCAGTTTTAAAAAAATGCTGGAATTTGCATTTTGTACTATTGGATCTTAAGACGGTTCTAAGTGGAGCTTCACACTGCTAAAGAAGAAATCGGCGCAAGACACAATAACACTAAGCAGTTTCTTATTGAAAACAATTTAAATGAAGTGGTTAGCACATTCGCCTCTACGTGCTGGGGGTTCCCGGTTCGAGTTTTTATGTTCTCCCCATGTCTGGGTTTACTCAGGGTTCTCTGGTTTCCTCCCCCATCTCAAAAACATGGATTTAAGGTAAATTGAATGCGCTAAATTGCCCTGTATAGTGTGTGTATGTGTGTGTGAGTGAGTGTGTACCCAGCAATGGATTGGCGCCCAGCGCCAGAGATGTTATCCCCTGGATGGGCATGGGAAACACTCCAACCCAGCCCCTCCCCCCCCCCACCCC
>JAOUQT010299461.1:0-16269 GCA_025769995.1 Xyliphius kryptos | reverse complement strand
CCCCGGACAAGTCTGGATGCAAGGGCATCCAGAAACTGCTGTGGGGGAAGTGTGACGCGGTGGCGTTGGGGGGCGTGTTACAATATATAATTACAGGGGTTGGACAATGAACCTGAAACAGCTGGTTTTAGAGCACAATAATTGATTAGTATGGTGTAGCACCTCCTCCATACTAAAATTACAGCAGTTTTAGTTTCATTCTCAAAACCCTGTATGTTCAGCGATGGGTCAGTGGTCGGTCCGAGGCGTCTTTTCACTTTCTTCTGTAGGTTTTAGCTCCTGCTGTGTCCCTGATTAGCATTAATTGTTAAGAGAATAAACGAAGCGCCCATCATTTGAGAATAAGATGTCTATAAAGGTTATAGTGAGGAGAAGGGGTCAGGTGTCTACATGCAGAAGTTTGCTAAACCTTTTTGTTCTCCCTGTTAATCCAAATGACGTCTGCAGTCCTCTAAACTCGTTTACCTTTCTGCTAATAAATGAGGATGCTGCAGCCTTGTGTGTTCAGCGTCTGTTCACATCCAGTCTGAGACGTCACCTGTCTTTATGAGCCCTTCAGAGTGTTTCAAAGCACATGAGTGGAATATGAAGCAGACATCAGGCTTTGGCTGCTTTAAAGCCATAAGATCGTCCTCATTCTCTCAATCCCGAGGGTGTTTAAGATTTAAACATAATTAAGATTAGACTGCAGGAAAATACAGTTTGTATTCCATCTGTCTTAATTAATTTCCTTTTCCACCGATATCCAAGAAGAACAGAATTTTAAACCAGCCCAGTCAATGTTGTAGCAGCTTTAAAAGGTTCCCGATGCAGCCTCCCACACGTCAGACAGCGGCCGAAGTTTTTGCATTATTTGGTATTTGGTATAAATACTTTGGTACAGATGGAGACTTTGACTCTTGTGGAACACAAGGACCTTTTGACTGTTCCAAGGTGACTGCCATAGTGATGTGGAAGAGCTTTGGGAGCTTTGGAAGAGGTGTAGGGACTAATATTAACAACAATAATGACTTTTCTTCATTGCAAGACCATAGCTAAACTTAATATAAACAGGAAATAACAAATTAAAATAAATGCGCCCTGCTAGTGCAATTAAACGCGTTAACATGAAGAAGACCCCAGAGAGGCCACGATGCTTCAGAAGATAAAGGAGGTCTTCATAATGACAACGGAACAAAAACATCCTGCAGAATCTAACTTTAAACAACCGGAATTACAAATAAGACTGAACTTCTTTATTGTTTTATGAATGATATTAAAATAATGACAGCATGTGAACCACAGTGTCACCTCAGATTACAGGCTAATGAGTCTGAAATTATTCATGTGTAATTAATAATTTATTTAAATGTGTACTTCTGCTCTCGGTTCCTCTACCGATGCCAGGAAAAAGCCCACAGCCTGTAAATAAACCCACTCTGCTACAAAGGCACAGATGTTTCAGGCCCGTGTGCCAATTAGTCAAAACTGCATTATATTTTGGAGGTTGAGGAGAGTAGAACCCGCTGCCGGTGTGACATTTACGGTGACATCACTTTGTAGCAATGTGACACTGAATAACCAGTTCACATCTGAACCATCTGTCAAACTCAGGGCTTACTGACTCACCACAGACTGATCACAGTCCCATTAACATCCAGAGATCTCGTCTTTGTAGTATTTCAACAAGACTTTCATGATGGACCTCCACATCACACCCACAGCAGCTTTAATGACATCATAGTTTAAGTTGGTTCCACTTTATAGCTCTTTACTTAGAAATCCTTCCATAAGATTTTGGAGGAACTCTCTTACTCTCTCTGTTGAAGTTCATCCCAAAAGTGTTGGGGATGGGGTTAAGGTCAGGACTCTGTCGAGTATTTTAATTTAACTGACCCGCTCATGTCTTTCGGAATTGCCAGGGTGAACTGGAACAACGATTATGCACCAGTTTCCATTTCATTTCAACTGTTAATTATTCATACGTTGTTTTCTTCATAGGTTTCTTTAAAATAAAATGACCTTCACCACGTGAAAACCGCCACCGTACTTTACAGTGGGCGGTCTAGTAATTAGAAACGTGGATTTATAATAAATTTAAAGCTTTAATAAAAAATCCTGTCTTTTTTTTTGTCCAAGTCTTTTGTTTTTGGTTGTTTTCTCCTCTTAGAACCTCTGTTTGTTTTTGTTTTTTTTAAAGCATTAAGCCGTCTCGCCTCTGGAGCATCATTTGGATAATGTCTGTCCGTTAATGTTCTCTGAATAGAATCTTGTGTACCTGAGTTAATTCCACTATTGTCCAGCTGTTAGCGTGCCTCCAGTAGAACATCACCCATGTGCTCAATCTTTAAGGCTTTTATATTCGGTTTTGTTTTGTTTTTTTTGTGGTTGACTTTCCCAGAAGGCAGCACTGATCGGAATCTGCATGTGGTGGTGAAATGAAGTTATTCTCTGTGCCGGGTGCTGCTGCGGATGATTGGTATACAGGCCGTCAGACGTTCAGTCAAAAATAAATAAGTAAAGCTGAACAAAAAGCTCCCTTTCCTTCTTTCTGCCAGAGCAAGCGGAATGACAAAACCGAGACGAGACACAAAAGTCAAAAATCACCGAGTGATAAAAAGAGAGCATGATCTGAAGTGTGTCTTTGTACGCTCAGATGATGAGGCGTGAGCATAAATAGCGCCGGCTGGCAGTAATGGGCATGGGGCCACCGTGGCGTCCCATGTGACAGGCTAATCAGCAGACACCAGTATTATCCGTCAGCCTTAAAAAGCAAGCGAGAAAGAAATGAGCGAGAGAGAAAAGGGAGAGAGAGGGAATGGTGGCGGTGGTGTCGCGTCTTTTACAGGCTTCTGTTTGAACACCATGCATGTGGTTTCATCGAATAATAAACATCCAGGAACCATCGCTGTGGAACTGGAGTTGGCACCAGTCCAGTTAAACTGGGAGGTGAGTGTTATTGTTGGTTCCTGTTATTAGACCAGTCCAGTTAAACTGGGAGGTGAGTGTTATTGTTGGTTCCTGTTATTAGACTTTAGGGAACTTTGTTCAGCAGGAACCTTTTTATAAAAGATATAACAATCAGCAAAAGAAGCCTTTTCGGTCACTTGAGTTTTTACTGCGGAAACAAGAAACTGTTAATAAACAATAGTTCAAAGTACATGCTAATGCGCGTTATTAGCAGACCCCTCACAGTATAGATGTAACAGTTTTATAACCTTAACAGTAACAAACTCTCGGGATGGAAGAAGGTTTTGTTTCAGCTTGTTGAAGGGAAGCGCTGGGTCACGTTTATGTCAGACATCGCGCGCCAATACGCTAGCAAGGTTAAAAGTAGCAACTACATGTAACACAAGGCTACATGAAATATGTCTGGCATATTTAGTAGATAGAGGGCAAGTGTGCTGGAAGGCAGGACCATGTGTGAGGAGGAATCCTGGCATCCTGGCATCATATCAGATGGCATGAATGCAAGCCAAAGCGCTGGAGGAATTAGCACCGTTCTGCTTTAAAAAGAAATCTCCTGCTTGCAACTGGTCATTAAATGTTTCTCTTGTATGGCCAGCCTGCCCACCTGCTTCTCTCATAAAACCAATCGTTAATTATTCAAACTTTTACATTGTGCAATTCTGCTCACACCTCGCTACGGCAACGTCAGCGTCATGAGCTAATGCTAAAGCTAATGTAGGATAGTCGAGTTAAATTCCAAAGTCATTTATGAACATTTTACACAACGATAGAATAAAACTTTTAGGTGACCTTGTTTCCTGTCCAGTCACATTTTCATACTGGTTCTGGGTTCTGCTTAGTTACTTACTGGGAACTTCCAGACCATAATACCGCCCGATCACAGTGCTACGACCATTACTGGACAGAACCTGGATTTCTGTTGGACTGGTGGTGTTGCAGTCCTGCCAGGATGGCATCACTGTTTTTTCAATAAAAGAAATGGACACTTAATCAATGCACCATCCGTACATGGGAATCCTGCTTTAATAATGATGCCCCTCCCCCGAGATATCCTGCTCAGAGCCTTGTTTTTAAAATTGTTTTCTTTAAAAACAACGTAACAGAGTTTTTTTCTTTCCACTGTCACTTCGGCTCGGAAGCTGTTTTGAGACAACGCCCTGTGAAAAGCACTATAAGGGGTGTGGTAGCTATGTGGTTAGGGTGTTGGGCTAAGAATCTAAGGGTTATGGGTTCAAATCCAAGGTCCACTGAAGTTGTAGGCTCTTGAGCAAAGCCCTTAACCCTCATTGCTCAATGGATTCTGTATGTAACACTGTATTCTGACCCCAAATATTAAATGGGACACTTGTAAATCTCTTTTGATAAAAGTCTCTGCAAAATGACCAAATGTTAATGTTAATAAATGAACTTGAGCTTCAGTTTTTTGGAGCGTAGACATCTGAGAGCAGATCAGTACTACGTCCGTGTTTGATGATGGTGTACTTCACCTCATTGCTCTGTAACATAACTCATATCTAACTCTGACTTGTTTTCTTCTTACTTTAAAAATCTGAATATAAAACGTGTTCGGGGCAGAAACGTGCATTTCCTCCAGCGAACAGTTTACCTTCTAATATGAATTGATTTATTTCATTAATTTAATATGATCAGAATCGTTCGAGCGGGATTCACCTCTCACGTATAAACGTCTCAGGTAGAAACACGGTTCGGATCAATAAGCGGTAACATGTTTAGATTGCGATACATTATTTAAAGTCCTAATCGATAAACCCTTCAGATCTCACTCGTGTGAAGGCATTCAGCTCCCAGCTACTAAAGAGGCCCGCCGAGGCTGCGGGTAGAGAACCCGGTTCGACGTGCTTCCATCCCGTTTGATGTAGTTGAGGATGAGAGGAGAACCTGAGTATTTACAGTTTAGACGTAGTGGATGATGTGTATCATTAAGCTGATCTGAGTCCATAAGCCGTGTATTTATTGTATTTGTTTTCATTTTCCTTCACATTCAGTACGGCATCTATCATTTAGCGTCGGTAGTGTGTGTGTGTGTGTGTGTGTGTGTGTGTGTGCACAGGTATGTGGTTGTGTGTTCCACTGATGGATTGCTTGTCAGGAGAAACGAGCAGTGCCTCTTTTACCCGAGTGTGGCATTTACTCTCAGGGCACGTACTCTGTTCGGCTTCAGACTGTCTGAAGGAAACAGCTTTAACCCTTCACACACACACTTCACCTGGCACCTTGATGTCAAGGGTGGCATATTCAGTGAAAAGGGAAGATCAGACACCCGACACCACACACACACACACACACACACACACACACATCCTTTTCATTTACACAAACTCTCACAGTGTTTCACTGATGACTCTGCGTCGACTTTGATTGGCACCATCATGTTCACGCTCGGAGGAAGTCATGCGGAATGTTACGATCGTAGCTTCCACACACACACACACACACACACACTTTCAAATGCACTCACTTTTGCACATGCATGCATACACACTATTAATCACCCACACAGTTCTGGTATTTCTCACTTTTCTCGTTCTCCTCGCTTTCTCTCTCTGCTGTCTCACAATCTCACTCGCCCTCCACTGAGTGGGTGCAGGTTTGGCATCGCGCTCTGTGACGATCGCAGTCACATTTTTTTTTTCCACCAGAAGACTTCACTTCAACACCAGAACCTTCACTCACAGCAATTAGAGAGAAGATGGCATGAAGAATTGAATTAAACCTCCACAGTTTTACCAGCTCATGTGAGAAAGCATCAACCTTTCACTTTGTTTACTTGTTTATTTCTTTGCAGGCATTTTTTTTTTGTTCTTGGAAAAGCTCTAAGTTTTGTTTGAATCTTCTTAAATCAGATCTCCCAAAGACGTTAGCGGTTTATTCGTTTGGTTAAAAAAATTGCAGTTGGGCGATGGATGCTGAAAATCCTGTTTTTGTTTTGGTGAAGCTATCAGCTGAGGTTTAAGTTGGCTTCATGGTCCCGGCGGACTCAGTACTTACAGATTCGATTTAGCATGTTCTCCCCATTGGATTCCTTCAGTTTTCTTAGCCCAAACTAAAGAGGCTTAATCATGCAATAGGTTAGTCCATCGAGCTATGCATTGCAGTTGTTGAACCAAGAAAGTTTGAGGGCTGGGCATAACAAGGCTTGATCATCAAGAAAGGCCTGGTCTTTCTGATGTTGTAAAGCAGGTGTGTCCACACTTTTTTGGTCTGAGATGTACTGGTCATAGTAATCTACCACGATTCATCATTTTTTATTTAGTTTCAGCTTTAATATTTAAACTTTTCTACACACATAATGTCGATATTATTAGCAATACAAAGCAATCTACTAAACTAAAAAAACACCAATATTCTGATAATTTGCACTGAATGGTGACAGCCAGGTGTGAGTAGTCTGGTCAGTAGGTGCTGATGCTATTAAAAATAAATGAATTAATGTAAGAAGCTCGGCGCTTCTTCCCTTTCTTGTTGTTTGAGTTAATTAACTGTCCCCTTTTGTGTTTGGTTACTTTTGTCATGTGACAGAGACTTTTTGGTTATTTATCCTTGCTCCTCCCGTTCCGTCTCTGTCTGTAAGTGTCTATTATTGGTAGTTGTTGCGCCCGCGTGTCTTTTTCTTTGTGTCTGCGTGTTTCGCGACACTCATTAAAATATCCCTTTTTCACCCTCATCTGGCAACCTGCTCCTTCCAGCGCGCCGCTGCGCGCTTCATGTTTGGCTCTCAACCCGCAGGCGTAACAATTTATTCTTTTCTTCCTGCCTAATTTAAGATCCTCCCTGTATTTTTCTCGTTCCTTCTTTAAACATCTTTCTCACTTCTCCGGATTAGCATCATGTTGAGCATGATATTGTCGTTGCTTTTTTGCAGCACTTAATAGTGGATTGGCACCCTGTAAGTATAGTATCCACATTGTGAAACTGACATTAAATCTCAACAACTTCAGTCATTTCATCTGAAAACCTTAAAAAATGTGAATAGTATTACATTGACTAATAGTCACACTAATAAATCAATAAACCAGAGGACTCTACTCACTTATATTACTGGAACTTTTTTGCATAGAACTACCCAAATCATAAACTGTAGATACATGGCAGCTATGCTAATAGCACGAGGACACTAAAGCATATTTTAGTGATTTTCCTAAAATTGTATTTAAAAAATAACATATAGGAATTAAAGGAAAAAATATAGGGAAAAAAGAAAAGAACTTACTTTTGATCTTTCCGTGGCATTCAGAAAATCCAACTGATTCAAATTTCTGTTGAACATGTGACTTTTGAAATGTTCCAAAATGTTCCAATGTTTCAGATGGGATAATGAGTTATGGTAATAGGAATGTGTAAAAACCTAGGGACACAATTAAAAGGTGTATTTTAACTTAAATATTATGGATTATTTATGAAAAAAATCAAAGTATTGGTGGGATTTGAAGTCACACAAAAATCCAAAAGAATTAATCTCCGAACGATTTTAATAATTATATTTGATGGTAAAGTATATAATTAGAAAGCGGGGATAGTTAACAAATGCCATTTTTTCATTGTTTGTTTTTATTAATGTTTTAAGTTGTGGATTTTAAAATTGCAGTTATAAGACACTATGCTTAATAAAAAATATATATTTTACAGTTATTTTTGGTGCACATTTATGCATGTAATATCATGGGGACGTTTTGCTCTAATCAAAAAATAATAAAAAAATAGAAACACAGTTGTATTACTGTTATTTCTGACATTGTTTTGCTAGTTATGACAAATATATGTATTATTATTTAGTATTCTATGCTCTTGCATTTGTTTCAAATGGTGTCTATAAAACAAAAATCTGCTTCTTGTTTAATCTAATAGCCTTTTTAAATGTACCAGGTCTTAAGGAGTGAGGTATTCATAATCTTACAGTGTTAAAGTGTTTTGTGGGAGAATACAGATAAAAGCAGTGATCTTAACTGTATTGTTAGTTACGCTGTACATTAACCTGGTCATTTTGTTATTTATATAATGGTAGCTTGGTCAGTAAATAATTGGTTGAAATATATTATAATATAATATATTATTATATAATATAACATAATAAAAGTATAATATATTTGGTTGCACGTTCGGCTCTCCACGCTGACGATTCCTGGTTCAAATTCCAATCTGGGTGGAGTTCCCATGTTCCCCCCTGTGTCCGTGTGGGTTTCCTCCTGGTTGTCCAGTTTTCTCCCACAGTCTAAAAATACGGATTCAAGGTAAATTGGCTGATCTTAATTGCCCCTATATTCTGTGTGTGTGAGTGAGTGTGTGCCCTCGTAGAGGAGTAAGCGGAAGATAATGAATGAATAATATTAATGTGTTAATATGTGTTAAATTGCAGTAGTGCTCCACTCCAGTAGGGGCGCTGTGTGTAGTGTTCGGAGGAAACGGGACCCTCCACTTCCTCCACTACATGGATACAACGTGTTTGCTGCTGGGCTGACATGCTAGAATCACGTCTTTCTTTATAGTGTGTTGAATTGTTACTTTTTAGTCATGGCGGAGGAAAAGAAGAGTGTTAAGCGCGGAAAAAGGCTGCTCGCCCTGAACCCCAGTGAGGACGCCGAGTTCCAGAAGAAAGTACAGCAGATAAAGAAGAGGCCGCACGTGGTAGGAAGTCTAACGTTACTACTGTTAAACTCGGAGATTACTGATTAAAATGTATCCAGTTATTGTTCTTTCTACGTTCACTCGTCGAAACGATACTTTTTTATTATTTTTTTTTTTTTTACTTATTACAATTATTAGCTGTTGGCTATTTAGTTACTATTAACTTACCTATTTTTATTGCCCAGTAATCTTATTCTTGTCCATCATGTGCGTTGCTTCAGTGGTGTGTTGAAACTTCGTCAGTACACAATTAATTAAAAGTTAATATCGTGTTTTCCTGTAAAACAGTGAATTAAATTTAGCAAATTATTTTTAAGCAGTACACCACATAAGAAAGGCATAGTGTATAAGGAGACAAATATTATTAACGTGACATTTGCTGCTGAAACCCACATATTTGTAATCTATTCATCCAAAAAAAAATGTAAGTTATAAAATTTAGAGAAATGGTTGTCTTTTGGTTACTATCCCGAAAAGAAAATTGAAACATTCACATGTGGAGCAAAAATGAATGCCATTTATCAGGAGACATACAGAAAGTAAGTTGTAAATTGAATGGCATTCAAATTTCAATATCAGTAAACAATATATTCACTTATTACGGAAGACCAAAATGTTTAAGACTCCTAACAAATATAATTTTAATTCATATTAATATGAAAAAACAAGTTCTGATGGCTTTTTGCAAGTTGATTTAACACACATTTAAACCACCCTAATAAAGATACCTAATTGAGTTTTGTAAATGTGATCAAGGTTGAGTCAGCCTAAATAGCTCATCCATCCATTGCAGAGCATACACAAGTTTAACACATTTAACTTCATGTCCAGTGAAAAATTATGTATCTTTGGTTTGCATGACCTACATGTGGAATGTGAGAGGGCAATCCCACATGGAGAAATTATGCAGACTCTAAACCTTTAGAGTCACGTCTGGATAATCAAACCTGGTATCGTTTTCTATACTCGCTGTGTTTTCGAACAAGTTTATTTTTTCAAATTTTTAGCCATCAGGTGAACCACCATTCAGTTAAGTAGTGGGTCCTTGTGAGCTGCTATTGATCAAAATGAATCCCTTTTTCTGTTCACAGACGCAGTCTTTGAATCCAGGTGTGGTGTATGTGGGTCACCTTCCACGCACCCTAGCTGAGCCACAGCTTCGATCGTACTTCTCCCAGTTTGGCGAAATCTTACGCTTAAGTTTGTCTAGAAGCAAAAGGGTAACACTTTTTTTTTTTTTTTTTTTTTTTTTTTTAAACTCTTATTGTTGTGTAAAGCCAGTTTGCTTTTCAGTCACATTGAAACTTCCTAATGCTTATATTATTTAGTTATTATTGGCAATGAAACAATTGTGTATGCCTGGTACTAATTTTTTTCAGGGTTCTCAGTTATACATGTCAAACAAACATCACGTATTGCTTTTATGCAGTACTTACTTTATTAGTCATAGGTACAGGGCCTACTATTTTTGTTTTTAAACAGGATTTTGCTTAAATTACCAAAGTAGTATACTGGATTTTTTCAGCTTTACATACTCAGATTATTAATTATCTTAATAATAAAATTTAGTATGACTTTAATTTTATAAATGCTTCTCTTGTCTCTTTCTCACTTTCGTTCTCTATAAGTATGTTTACATTTTTAATTATTATGCAGCTTTAAATGGTACAATCTGAAAATTACCCTCAGCATGCTTGTAGCTGTGTGTAAGATAATTGTACCTACAGAAAGTTGGTACATAAGCTAATTGCCACTTGTGTAAAAATTGAAAGTTGTGCAATGAAACCCATGTACCTACACTTGTTAAATATTGTGGAGGAGTAGCTTGTTGAATCTTCAGGTTTTTTAAAGAGCTGTTTTTTTTCTGTCCTTTTTTTAAACAGACAGGCCGAACAAAAGGCTATTGTTTTGTGGAGTTCGACTGTGATGAGGTAGCTAAGATTGTTGCTGAGACAATGAACAACTACCTCATGGGGGAGAGGGTAATCAAATGTAAGTTAGGGTTTAATTAATGACAATTAAGCTGTGAGTAAAGACCTTTGCTTTGACTGACCTGCTTTTTTGTCGGTTACAGGTCGTGTAATTCCACCTGAGAAGGTTCATGAAAAACTTTTTGTTGGTTCTGAGACATTGTTTAAGAAGCCCACTCGGCCTGCAGTTTCCTGTTACAATAAAAGCCACAACCCTGAACAAATGCAGAAAACAACTAAGAAGCTTTTAAATAATGAATCCAAACTTCGCAAAAGACTGGCAGCAAAGGGCATCGACTATGATTTTCCAGGATTTGTGAGTTCCATTTATTTTTTTAAATAGCATTTTATATATTCTCTGTGGCTTTTAGCTTACTCACTAGAACTGCTCTTTATCAGGCAGCTCAAGTTCCAGCAAAGAAAGCTCAATCGAATGCTGATTCATCAGTCTGCAGTGAGGTAGGTCAAGGATGACAAATTTCTATCAAACCAGTGCTGCCCTAAATTTGCAAATCAAATCACTGTAGAATAAAGACCAGCAGGCACAGTCTGAAAATTACCCCAGCTGTTCTCGTCTCCTGGAGTAAGATAACTGTGCCAACAGAAACCTGGTACATATTGTTTGTTGTCAGCTGTTGTAGTTGTGCAATAAAACCCATGTGCCAACATGTTTATTATAAAACGGGCTGTTCCATGTCCTTAAATCTGATTGGCTAAGCCGTTTGTCCAGCTCTGTGAAATTATCGACAGTAATGCACACTGTCACTGCTTTTATATGACTGCTTTACATTCGTATCAATGCGTGATATACAACAATTCGTATCAATGCGTGATATACAACACTATTTTAAATCATAAAGTACAAATTATTATAAACAGTGAGCCCATTTTCAAAACTGCATTCTGTAATCTGGCCACTAGATGACAGTTTTTGATTGTCAGAGAAACCAGAATCCTGTTAATTAGCAATCGGTTTTGGTGTAAAAAACTGACTTGATAATGTCACAGAAGACCAGTTTCTCAATAATTGTTCTTTCAATAAATTCATTAATTAAATCAACTTTTTTATTTATTTATTTTTTTACTATTTGTAACGTTTTATAAAAGTAATAAGTCATTGGAGGTTGTGCATTATTGTGAATAAACCACAGGAAAGTGACCTCCTTTTCCCATGATTTATTCACAATAATCCCCTTCCTTTCATGCCTTACTGCTTTACTAGAAGTAATTTGGTTCTTATTCAGCCTAAAAAAATATTTCTTTTATAGGACATTACACCGGTATGCACACCTTCAATTCTGGACAGGAGAAAGTCACTATCTATCGATGACAAGGATGTAGATGAAGAAATTACATTTAAAGTCCAACCCTTAAAGACTGATGAGGAAGATGAGTTTTCTGAGGAGACTGAAGAGGAGGAAGATGAATCGGAAGAAGAGAATGAAGAGGATTGTGATGAAGCTTGAACCTCTGTTTTAATGAGGGACTGAGGATCGAAATTCAGGATAAATAGATTTGTTTGCAAAGCTGATCTGGCTGTATTTAGACTTTGTCTGTTCTCATCAGACAAATGATAGTTGATTCCTGTGTTTCGTGTTTGTATATGCAACTTTTATGCATATACTTAAATAATCCATTGTGTATGCAGATGTGGCGTGAGTGAGAAGTTAATGATTCATTTATTAATTTCCAGATGGTCAACAGGCCATCACTAATCATCTGTCAGAACTGCAGTTGTTTTTCATGCAAACATTTATCACAAATGCTAAGTATGTACTTTAAGCAGTATAGTATTAAACTGCAGTGGTTTGTCAGTCACAGAATTTTTACAAATCTGATGGGAACAGAAACAAAATACAAGAACACATTTTTTTAATGAAGCTTTCGGGTGGATTGCTTAATGTTGTATATTCATTTCGAGTTTCTTTATTTAATAAGAAGGCTTTAATATTTCCAGTTATTAGAAGAGGAATTGAGGGGGGAGAAAGTTATCAGTAAAATAATCTACATTTGTTACATTTACCTAAACTTACAAATTATCTGTTCACGGAATCTGTGTTATTAAAATCAATTTATTTCTGAACCCTAAAACAAAAAAAAAAACTTAATACTTTATAATGCTACACAATGACGCATTTTCGCGTGTTTGATGTATGTTCGTGTAGAAAATGAAACGTTGACCACGAGAGGGCGCCAAGTTCATCATACAATTACATCTAGAACCAGCAGAGAACGAACATTTAGATTTGTGTTTTTATGTTAAGCTATTTGGGGAAAATTTAACCTAGTCTAAATTTCTGTTTTCACATTTGGTCATTTAGCTGACTCTTTTATGCAAAACGACTTGCAAGTTTTCCAACTTAATGGTTGGACTCAGAACACAGGATTGGCCATTAAACAGCACTCCTGGAGCAATTAGGCATTAAAGGCCTTGCTCAAGGACCCGCATTGGTAAGTTCAAAGAAACTGGGATTAACAACCTACAGAATAAGACCAACACCTTAATCGCTGAGCTACCATGCACAATTAGGAATTGACGTTTTGTTAAATGTTTTATTTTTAAAATTAAAATGTTTTACTTTAAAAAGTTTTTTTACTATTATTGTATGGTGCACAGAGTTCATTACACATAGAAAGTTAGATTAAGTTAATCTGTAGCTGTTTTTTTATACTGTACTTATATTTATAAAACTTTAATAGTGAAGTTCTAGTGAAGGATATTTTTAACAATGAAGACAAAGACTATTAACTTCTATCGTTAGCAAGTTTTACTATGGCCTGGTTTAAGGAAGTGTTTGCAAGTGCTGGTCATGAAATTACAATATCACGAAAAAGTTGATTTCAGTAATTCCTTGCAAAAAGTAAAACTTGTATGTTATATTGTATTCATTCATTACACACTGACTGCTGTATTTCAAATAGCTATTTCTTTTAATTTTGATGTTTATAACTGACAACTAATGAAAACCCCAAATCAGTATCTCAGAAAATTTGAATATTGTGATAAGGTTCAATATTGAAGACACCTGGTGCTACACTCTAATCAGCTTATTAACTCAGAACACCTGCAAAGGCCTTTAAATGGTCTCTCAGTCTAATTCTGTAGGCTACACAATCACGGGGGAGAATGTGCACCTAACGGTTGTCCAAAAGACAACCACTGACACTTTCAAAAGGAGGGCAAAACAAAAAAAAGGTCATTGCTTAAATATTGGCTGTTCAGAGAGCTCTTGTGCCCCAGCACATTACTAAAGAGGGAAAGAACAGGAAAATATGTCGAAAAAAGTGTACAAACAATAGGGTAAAGTGCACCATGGAGAGAATTGTGAAACAACAAATTTAAAAATGTGGGGGAGATTCACAAAGAGTGGACTGCAGCTAGAGTCAGTGCTTCGAGAACCACCACATACAGACGTGTGCAAGACATGGTTTCCAGCTGTGGCATTCATTGTGTCAAATCTTAAACAAGAGACGTCAGAAGCTTCTTGCCTGGGCTAAAGACAAAAAGGACTGGACTGCTGCTGAGTGGTCCAAAGTTATGTTTTCTGATGAAAGTAGATTTTGAATTTCTTTTGAAAATCAAGGTCCCAAAGTCTGGAGAAAGAGAAGAGAGGCACAGTGTAAAGTTTCCACAGTCAGTAATGGTTTGGGGTGCCATGTCATCTGTTGGTGTTGGTCCGTTATGTTTTCTGAGGTACAAAGTCAACACGGCCATCTAGTTTTAGAGCTTCTGACTTCCTGCTGACTAACTTTATGAAGATGCAGATTTCATTTTTTTCACAGGACTTGGCACTTTTAGCATTTTTTAAGCTACCAGTACCTGGTTTAAGAACCTCAGTAT
The DNA here is from genome assembly GCA_025769995.1 of Xyliphius kryptos. Lineage (NCBI taxonomy): Eukaryota > Metazoa > Chordata > Actinopteri > Siluriformes > Aspredinidae > Xyliphius > Xyliphius kryptos. The sequence continues at coordinate 1,866 of JAOUQT010299461.1, read as the reverse complement.
CCCTGTTCTGAACTGGCCAACAAGCTCGCCAGGCCTAAACACTATAGAAAATCTATGAGACAATATAAAGAGGAAGATGCGATACGGCATCCCCAACAATTCAGAAGAGTTAAAGACCATGATCAACACAACCTGGGCTCTAATAACCTCTAGGCAGTGCCACAGATTGATCGACTCCATGCCACGCCACATTGCTGCAGTAATCCAGGCTAAAGGAGCCCTATATAGCATGCTCATACTCTTCGTGTTTATTCCTTTCGGTTGTCCAACATTTTCTAAAAATATTTTTTTTTATGAGGTTTTAAGTAGTATTCATTTTTTATTTGTTACATTTGAGATTTTCATTAGTTGTCAGTTATATTCAACCAACATTAAATAAAACATTTGAAATATATCAGTCTGTGTGTGATGAATGAATATAATCTACGAGTTTCACTTTTTGAATGGAATTACTGAAATAAATCAACTTTTTCATGATCTTCTAATTTTATAACCAGCTCCTGTAAGTAACCTTTACTCTTGGCCACGCCTTTGATCTCACAGGTGCATATTTGATCTACTGACTTTTGCAAACACACTGCAATGTTGTGGAAGAGGAAGTTTGCAATGATGGGATGTTGAGTAAGCAGAAACATGGCAATGTCCTTAGCTCGGTCAATTCACATAAGATGCTTAGCTCGCTGTAATTATTAAATCGTTCTAACTATAAGTACAGGCTTATTGATTGTCAGAAATTTGGAGATTTAAAACACCTTCAGTAATTGGCACTTACTATCACAATATTGAAAAGTGACGACAAAGCTGGGCTCTTAAATAATACCTGCAAAAACAGGTGAACGTGCAAATGTGCTGTGTACGAAACACGGAGTCTGTACACAACTCCGCTTCAGGACTTGACGTTGACTTTTTGCAGCGCTCCTGCCAGCTGGGTGTTGAGCGCATGCGCAGACGGAGTCCGTCATTGTCCCTACACCAGGGGCAGTAGTGGAATCGGCTGTTTGCCGAATGTGCGCAGAACGCGTTTTTTTCTCCGTTTCACTGACATTATCCACGTAAGTTCACCAGTTTTTGTTTTCGAATGTTTCAAATGGTTTAAAGTGGTTTTAGGAAACGAGTTTTTTCGTGTTTGTGAGCTGTATGTCGCCGCTTTGTGCGGGATAATGTGTGTGTGTGTGTGTGTGTGAGAGAGAGAGAGAGACCGAGAGGGCTAACGTTAGCCCGTTTAGCCAGCTTTGACCAATAAATCAATGAGAGTAAAAAAAGGGTATGTTTATTAGATGTGTTTCGGCAGTGGGTCACCCATACGAAGGCATAACTGAGTAATAATGTTGGTAAATTTGCCGAATTGGAAATAAGCAATGAATGTTGTGGATACATCGCGCTTGAGACTGGACAGACTGGAACGTTAGCTAAAGCACAAACAGCTAACGCTAACAGGGCGATGACACGGCGCATCCTGCCACAATGCACACATCTTGCTGTTAACCGTAAAGTGAATGAATTAGTCACGGGAACATTTAATTCCAGGTGTGTTCTGCTCGTTCATCTTCGCTTCGAGCTTGATCCTTTGTTTTCCTAACCCCGTTCCGCTTCTGCTCGCTTGTGTGGGATCTGCTTGACTGCTTGTCATAGTGGCTTCACCTCAGTTTACAACCCGAGTTTTATGCAAAAATCAGCCAGGAGTTATGGTTTTAAAAGAGAAAGTGACAGAACAACCGACGAGTGAAATTGTTTACAAGTCAAGAAAGTACACTGCTCAAAAAAATAAAGAGAACACTTAAACAACAAATTGTAACTCCAAGTAAACCACACTTCTGTGAAACCAACCTGTCCAGTTAGGAAGCAACACTGATTGTGAATCAGTTT